>JABUQX010075934.1:12500-22500 GCA_015478945.1 Trachelipus rathkii
GATTATTTTCCAACAGAATGTTAGCTCTGCCATAAATCATCTATAACCTTGATCACCGTAAAATGGGGAAAATCAGTCACGGAGGGGAGAACCGGCTATCTCATGAATATTGTTAATATTTTTAAATTAAAAATTTTTTCTATTCAAATCCAGATTTTTACGGTTAACAAAACACTAAATATAGCCACACTCATCAAGCCGTTTAAGGAAAATAACTTACACCTACTAGTCAAAAAAATTTTCCCTCATTTTGAAAAATTTTTTTTTTAAAATTGCAAAAAAATTCTGAGACCTGGTGAACTCAAAAATTAAGATTATTCAGAATTTTGACTTAGATGCATATTGGGGAGTCTATTTTTAACATTTTCATGTAAAAAAATTGTAAAAATATTAAGCTTATTTTTAAAGTTAAGTTGTTTTATTCAATTTCGGGGAAAAACCGGTCGGGCGTCGGGGAAAACCAGTCAGTATAAACTTGTATAAAAACAATCTAAAATTTATTAGTTTTTCAATAATATTTTATTCGTAATTAATATGTAGGGTAGACTATAAGACATTTGTTTAATCGTTTTCTATAGCTTACTGATTTTCTTTTCTTTCTATCTAGCTGTAAGATAAAAAAAATGTGCAAATAATCTGTATCATTTTTTTTTAGGAAATGTGCTTAGATACGGGTAATATAAAGCGGGAGTTCGAGATCGCTTGAAAGTCTATGCCCAAATTTCACTAGGTTTCACCCGAGTATGAAAATTCTGTGCAAGGTGGAGATCGCGAAGCAGTACGGGTTGAAGTACTGAGTTCTAAAAATTCTGGCAAGTTGCGAGTGGAGTTCAAAAAATTTTTGCGTCTAAGTGGAGTTCAAGAGTCGAATATCCAAATTTTATATTTTAAGAAATAAAGTCCACTGGTGAAATAATTCAAGAACCCGGAGGCTATGATAGTGAGGCCAAAAAAATTTATTTTACGACTCTGCAGCGCTCTTGGATATTTAAAGTGTCTTTCTTTGTGTAGTTTAATAGAAAGTAAAATATTATTATTATGATTATTTATTATTATTATGTGATTATTATAATTATTATTATTATTGTATATATATATTATTATTATTATTTATTTATTATTATATTATTTATTATTTATTTAAAATTGATAGTCATAATTTAAATATAATAATTAAATTTTTTTGTCAACAAGTTTACATGAAAATGTGGCATACATAGGCCTTAGGCCTACTCGTAATAAAAAGTGCCTATTTTGTTAAAAAAGTTGTAAAATATAAATATTATATGAGAAATTATTAAAATTTATTGTCATAATTCTTTTGTTTTCAATTTATTTATAATAAAACATGAAATTAAAATTCATAATTTGGAAAAATTTCGACGTTGAAAATGTCAATCCAAAACTAAAACTATAAGAGTTTGTGTTTTCTATCCAAAATTCCAGACTATAACATTATTAAAACTCTACTTAACATTTAAATTATAATTAAAAATTCACCATTGAACAAGCACAGACGTAATAATATTTAATGACCGTTCCCCCTACACCACTGAACTGTGTTAACTCCAACTCAGTAAAGATTGATTTTATAAAAAAAAATATTAAATAGTATTTATTTCAAATAGTGTTTAGTATTATTATAGTATATTGGACGAACATTAAGAAACTCCAAAGTGCAGAAAAAAACTATTTTAAATATAGATGTAATCTTAAAAATTTCCATTTCCATGAGTTCATTAAAAAAAACACAAAAAAAGAAAACGCAGATTTGATTGACCAGTTTCCCCCATTTTTTATGGGTAGCATATATATATTAGGTAATAATATTTAATATATATATATATATATAAATCTTATATATATATATATATATATATATATATATATATAGAGATAGGGATGATATATTAACATATAAGAGTATATATATATATATATATATATATATATATATATATACCGTAAAATTATAATATATATAATATATATATATATATATATATATATTATATATATATATATATATATATATATATATACTATATATATATATATTATATATATATATATATATATATATATATATATATAATCCGGCCTATCCGGCCAAGTTTTTGACTATCCGGTATCCGGCCGGATATCATTTTTATCCGGCCGGATAACCGGATAATTACTTCCCTAGTAGGTTCTTCCTTGTTTGGGGGAAATATTCAAAAATAATTTTGAAAATATGATAATATATAATATATATATATATATATATTATATATAGTATATATAAGTACGAAAAACATATACGTAGCAATATTAAATATTATAAATAATATTAAGTGTATATATATTATAATATATATATATATTATATATATATAAATATAATATATATATATAATATATATATATATATATATATATATAATATATATATACTTGTTAACTTTCGATGTTGGGGGTTACCAATGTATATAGTGTATTGTGGTATTCATTATTATATTTATTGTAAAAGAGTACATTTTTATTCTGAAAAGTTATTTAATTAAACGTTTCAGGGACTTTATAAACACCCTTATTTAATTAAGCTTAAGAAATTTTGAACAACCTGAAAAAGAGTAAAAAATTGTTTGATTTCAAAACTTTGTTATTTCATGAGCATTTACCAAGCGGCTTTCTAGTTTTTGTTAGATATAAACTTATTACAAAAACTATTAATTATATAGATTTTCTACATGTTATTATTTTTACTAGTCTATTTTTTATGTGTGCTAATTACTGAATTTGAGTGATTTTGAAAGCTTTTGCTTTTAATGAGCGTTACACTAGCATACTGAAAAATAGTTTGAACTTCATAAGCAACTGTTTTCTGCTTTTTTGCATTTGTGGGGCTATTAAAAATGCTCAAGTTTTTCGAATCGTTTTCGTCAACCTTAGCACAATAATCGTTAAAAAAATGTCTTTTGATACAAACGTAAGAATTCTTTAAGAATTCTCGTAAGGGTTGCTATTTTATACAGAATGTTTATTCTATATTGCACAGAATTAGAGATATTTTACGATTTTGCGCTAAGTTGACGAAATATCAAACGCAAACGGAAACTTAACCACAGAGTTGCACAAAAAAGATTACCGATTTTTACGGTGTTGCTCCGAAGACGTACAAAGATGGCCAGACGTGTAAAAATTTGATGGACTATAAATTTTGCATTACACTGAAAATTCCACAAATTTTTTTGATAGTTCCTCTTATTGCCGAATTAAATTCCTGAATGTTATAGGCATTCCGCATAGTCCTCCAAATTCCGCAACATTTTTAAATTATCGCAATTGCAATTTCGCAATTTATTTTGTATTCCGCAATTGCGGAAAATACCAAAATAAATGCGGAAACGCCAACTTCTGATAATATATATATATAGATAAAATACCTTGTATAGGTGAATATTATAATATGTATATAGTTATAGAAGTATAATATATAGTATATAGATATAACCTAATACTAATATATATATAGATATATATATATATATATATACTTTTTATTTATTTATTTTTTACAGTTGTCACACCACTCAACTCACGGGCAGAGCCCTTATTCAAGGAAGTCAACAGCCTAACGTAAATTTACGCAGATGAAGCCCACAGACGCAAAAGCTTTGAAGTGAGGTGAGATTAATCAGCAGGAAACACCAAAGATGGGAAGACGAATTTCCACAGCAACAGAATTGACAGAAAGAAGGAAGCAACCTCGCATCGTTATACTAGTGCCTTTGATACCAAATATCAAGCACAAAACTCATGTGCAAGACACAGTTACCCTAGTGCTACGAAGGGCGACGTAATGGTAGTTGCGTTACTTCGAGTGAGAAGTTTCCCGAACACCTGCCGAGCTGCTAGGTACCTATAGAAAAGAGATAAAGCACCAACATCAATGAAAAGGCAGCGAATAATAGAGACAGACAGAACCACGGAGGAACACCAGGTATGAGCAGAAATGAAAGAAGAGTCACCCAGTCAACAACAGCCCAATAGTGAGCAATTGGTAGAGAAAAACCTAGACATAAGTAAGCAGAGAAGAGGAACCCTAAATTCCAGGGAAGAGAAGTCAGCTTTGGTGAGAAAAGCTAGCTCGTGCCAAATAACCCGCAGTACAAATGCTTTGGATATGTCAAAAGCTCACCACGCAAGTCTCCGGTAGTTCCTATATGAGCGGGAACCTATAAATCAGTAAGATAAGGAAAAGAAAATGAAATAAATCACCAGTAATCTCCGGAGCGCCCGAAAGCCATAACTGGCGAATCGGAAAGGGAAAGCGAATGAATTGGATTCCAGATGATCAAGAAATGAGAGTAGAGGAATGTTCAAAAGATCTTAGATAGAATACCAATAAGAGCTATAGGCTGATATTAGAAGGATTCAGAGCGGCTTCCTTTCGGCAACAAGGTTGGTACATGGCGTGCTTTTCAACTCCACTGAGGGAAAGTGTTGGTATTTGAAGCAACATATGTAGTATAAATATGATGGTTTTTAACCTGAACGAGGGAGGGGACAGCATGAAAAGCGCACTGTCCTCAAAATTGGGAAGGAATTGCCGGTTCCTATGGGCACTTGCCGTGGTGCAAACCCTAAGTTCATTAGATTTCAGAAGCCCATTTGCACACCGATTCAAAATGTCGAATCACAGGCAAAAGGCATAGGACACTTGAGAGGAGAAGGAGGCCAGGAATGACAGAATTGTCCTAGGTTGAGTTTAAGGAAAATTAGGAGGCTGATAGAGATTGGACCTTCTTAGTCAGTTGGAGATTAGCACAGACAACCAATCAGATCGAATAAGAGTATTATATTTATATATTGTATATATAATATATAATATATATTAGTTATTAAATTAAGTATATATATATATATATATAGTATAATATAGTATATATATATAGTATAAATAGTATAAATATTATATGGCATAGTTATATATATATATACCGTAATATACCGTAAAAATCGGTCATACTAAATGGGATTTTTCCCAATATTAATATATATAAGTATATTATATATATAGGTATTAAATAATTATATATATTGTATATATATATATATATATATATATTATATATATATATTATATATTTATATATATATTTAGACCTATAATTATATATATATATATATATAATATATAAGGAAGTGGTTAGACGGTATTATTATAACAGACTTGTGTGCCCGGATGATTCAAAAAAGCCGCGATATCGGCCGGAGTTATCCGGTATCACGGTTTTTAATTCCAGCGGATATCCGGTATCGGGCTATCCGGGGCTAATTCAATATTCCGGCCCATCCCCTAATATATATATTAATATATATATATATTATTATTTATATATATAATAATATATATATATATTAATATATATATATTAAATTATATATATATAATATATATATATATATATTTTAGAATATATTAATAATAATTAAGGATGGAAACTTGACTTTTCATCCCCGGGCGAGTAAGATCTGTAAATCATAGAGATGCCTAATTTTCAAAACGAACCTCACTAGGGACTGATTGTTCTTCTAAATGTTCTCCATTCAAAATTTATCCATTGTAGATTAAATTAGCTAAACCTTCTAAAACCTGTATTAAAATGCAAAACATTAATTAAAATCTGTGCCAGTACACAATTTCTTTTCTTTTCAATACTGTCCCAATACAAAAGCCCTCTCATATTTAACTTTAAATAACACGAAATTATGGAGTCTGTAATATTAAAGTTTAAAGTCTAGAGGAGTTAGTGGAGTCAAATCTTCCAGGATCAGAGAGAGCAGAACTTATGATCAAATTACATTAGCACTGAGGGATTATCAGAATAATATCCATTTAGCTGTCCATCAAGATTTCTAACCCTTGTATATAGCTGTTAAATTTCAAATTTACATGAGGTTGTGAGACGTCTCTCTTGGGAATATTTTGTCTAGTGAGATGATTATGTATGATAACAAAATAAATAAAAATTGCTAGAAATCAGTTAACTTTTTTTATTATAACTAGGTTTGTCGTCAGTCAAAACATCATGACAGTTTCTATTGCAAAAAGAAGTAGATAATAATAATGTTCATCCAACCTAAGAGTTCAAAAACAGGAAAAAAACTAGCTAGCTAATTTCAAGGGCTTTCAGGTTTTATTGAAATACAGTATCACTTCAATATTCCATCAAACATCTGGAACCGCTCACATGTTATCATTCAATGAATAACTAATTACATTGTTCTTCCCTTTAGTATTTATAGAGATTAAAATCTTAATCTTAGTGCAGGGCAACTTGTATAACGGTGTAAATAAGGTGAATTCAAAATAGTACCTAGTAAATTACTGCAGAGTAAATGCATTGAAAAGTTAAAAATATAAGCTAATTTAAATGTACCTATATATAGTTAAAACTAATAAAAATAAATACATTGTAAATACAACATCAGATCAAACCATAAGTGATGTAAAATATAATATGAAACTATGAGGGTGTTTATTTAGTTCCAAGAAAACTTGAATTATTTTTATTCTATAAAAACTACGAACATGAACTAAGCGTAGAAGTAGTGTGTGTTTAAGAAAAGTTTAATGATGCATGGAATAGCACTTTTGTATACAGTAAAAACACCTAAAACATCAAAATATTACTTGAAAAAATAATAGCAATGCACAGTGAACTCTAAGATGCACTGTTCTCTATCCATTTGTGCTAATGAGCAACTGTTGAAAGATGTTCCCAACCAATTATTAGATATTTTTAACTATTTCTTAGAATTTTTATTTTCTTAATTACATGAAAAATAAATAAGATTAAAATCCAAAACACTGTAATTTAAATGTTGTAAAAGAAAATTTGAATAGTGAAATAAATATTCAGTCAAAAAATAAACAAAACAAATAAAAAGATGTCCTTACATTATATATAGTCCTAATGTTACATAAAATTAAATTTTAAGAATATTTAGTTCTTGGAGATAAGAAGATAGTTACTATTAAGGTGGGAGGATTCAGGAAAGATATGGGGATAACTTTTTAGGTGTTATGGACCATAGAGTTGTGGAAAAATGACGACAGCGAATAGGGGACCAGTGTGTGGCGGACAATCAATGAAGATATGTTAAACAGATTGCAAGGTATGGCAACAGCAAAATTTGCAAATGAGAGGGGGACCCAGTGATGTGTAGTGGACTGTGATATTGGTGCTTATGCTGAGTGTGCAAGATAACCTCATGCAAGCCATTCCATTCAGTGAGAAAGCGAAGACCACTCACCAATGTTCGCCAGCTTTACACTTCTAGGTTTTGCCCCTTGCTGATCACTCACCAAGCATTCCTACCAAAGAGACTGGAATGCCTTATTCCAGAACAGGATAATAATCAGTTGAAGGCGAGGCAAAGAGGGGTGGCCATTCTGCGACTCTCGTCGGCGATCGCATGCCAGTGTACCTATATGTGAGAAGGATCCAAACATAGTGTAATTTGGTTTCTTGCGAGAGTGGAGCAGGTCAAAGAAATTTATTATACATCGGAATATCATTATTTTCAGAATAGGAGGCTTTAAAGTGCTTGGAGGGTGCTGAAGCAAATCTGAATATAATTGACATAAGAGTGGTCTTGTGTTAAGGGAATAAAATTCGAGAGGGCAATCATTATGGCCATTTAATTCTGCCATAAAAATTGAGAGCATGAGACGGGAGGGAGGAGGGTTATGAGGGAGATTGCAGTAAGGGAAGACAGCAAATGTGCCCACACTTGTCCCCTGTTTTAGAGCTGTCCAGGTACACACTGAATAAAGTGAAACTGTGAACTGCAGAATGAGATAGTAATGATACTTTTAACAAGCAAATTTGGAGAGAGAGGTCAGATGGTGGGGGCAGGGAATGGCCAAGGTGTATACCCTTCATCATAAGAGAATGGCAGCACTTTTACAAAGGATGCTGAGAAAGTTAAGAATGTTATAAACTGCCAGTAAGGGGTGATTCTGAGGTATCTTTCACAGAATCAGTATCAAGGCAGATGGATCCTGAGCAGCAGCATCTTGGTTAGGCCTAAGTTTGCGGCAAAGTAGATCCATCTAGGTTAAGTTTAGTCCTACAGCATTGACAATCTATATTGGTTAGATCTTGGTTTAAGACCTTCCTAGTTCAGGTTATGATACAGTTTGCTTAAGTTAAGTATATATATAGGTACATACTAAATTTGTATACTTAACACTTTAAAAAGTATAAAAATCTATAGAAAAAACAAATATTTTTTTTTATACCATTTGTATAATTTAAATGTTTATAATTTTAATATAGTATTTACATGATTGAGATGCGCCTGAACTCCTGAACTGGACAATTAACTACTAAATTCCCAAAATAATCCTAATGATGATCAAAATAGGCTCTGATTTAGCCCAAAGAATTGGTAATAGTAGCGCAGAGGGGCTTCACCCCCAATTTTTATAAAAATCACAAGATATACTCTAAATAAAATTTATCGATGATATAAAAAAAAAAAAAACATGGCAGCCAAGGGAAAAGAAAAACAGTTACAGCCTCTCAAAGTTATTAAAACTCCCATAGAAAGTATTTTCGTTGATAAAAAAAAATATTATATTTTTTTTTAAAAAATATAGTTACAGACAATTAGTATAAAAAAATAAAGAAATGCACAAAAAAAAAAACAGAAAATGATTTTGTTTAGGAAAAAAAGTTACAACCTCTCAAAGTTTAAAATTTTCTCATAGGCTTTCTTAAAAAAAATTAGTGGGCTCGTGCTTGTTTTAGGACCATCCTAAATCAGGTTATGATAGATTTGTTAAGTATACATAGATCTCTTTATACCTAACAAAACAGGAACCTGACCTAACCTGTGTATGGGTCAAAAAAATGAAAAAAGTCTAAAGAGTTTAACAACTTTGAGAGGCTTTAATTTTTTTCCTAAAGACAAAAAAAAAGTTTGTTTGTGTTTTTTTTATTCTTCATATATTATTTTTTTTTTTAGTTTATCCTGTGATTTTTATAAAAATCGGGGTTTTGAAGCCCCGGTTTCTGCTCTACGTATGGGAACAAAGGAAATTATATCATAACTGATAGGAAGTGATGTTTATTGTAAAAAGCGCTCGATTCCAAACAAACCTCATAGGTCTAGTTGGTAGTAATCATTTTTATGAAAAAACTAAATAAATCTTACAAAACAGTTGGTGTGCTTCTAGATTTAAGTGTGTGATTATAGAAAAGCAAAATATACTATGCTGCATAACCAGACCAGACAGTGCGGACAAAAACAGCTGATCGTTGTAGTTTTTTTTTCTTCTTTTTCTTTTTTCTTCTTCTTACTTTTTGTGGAACAAAGTTATGAAGCACAGTCGTGGCACAGTTATTATGTTTGGAGTCATAAGTAAAGAGTCAAAACTGATTGTTTTACTTTCGGATAAATCTTGAGAGTCTATCAAATTGAAAGTAAACACAAAATGATTATATCATTAAATTTTACCTAGAACAAAAAATAATAATTGAAACTATTCTGAAAAAAATATTATAGAAAAACGGACTACGATCTGCAAAGCGGCCATGTCATGGGGCTGATCATAAAGGTACGTGGTACATAGATATGTAATTAAATAGTATAACTTCCATGATTCCAATCCACAACCCGAGCCAATTAAAACGTGCACCTGGCTAATTGAATTAAAAAAAATAATTAATAAAATAAAAGTCGTATATATTTGAAGTTTGCAAGATTCTTCCAAATCGGTAGTTCTATCACGTTTCCCTGTTGATTGCAAATAAACAAATTATCTCGCCAAAAAGTAAAGAAAATTTTCTAATTTGATGCAGGACTTAAAAATATCAATTTCTTAAATTTTAAACAAATTTATTAATTTATTATTTATGTTACTAATTTTAATATAATACTAATTTTTTTTTTATGATAGTCACTTTTCTGATAACCATTTATCCGTGAATCATGAGTTTTCAAC
>JABUQX010075934.1:27500-52743 GCA_015478945.1 Trachelipus rathkii
TTGGTCTCTAAACTCTTTATCCCAGACAGTTGTACTAAGCATTGTCTCGAAATTTAGGTAATGTCCGTTGGTTTCTTTGCAGTGGCTGCGGAGCCGAAGCCGGGAGCCGGGAGCCGGGAGCCGGAGCCGGGAGGCCGGAAGCCCGCGGAAGCCAGCAAGGTTTTGGGCTGGAGCCAGAGCCGCAGGCGGAGGCGAAATTTTGGGGGATCTGGAGCCGGAGCCGGAGTCGGAGCCGAAATTTTAAGGCGAGACCTGGAGCCGGAAAAAAAGAGCTGCTCCGGCTTCCAGCAAATAACAAAATTTAAGTAATTATTAATTTTATAACTAACAGTGTTATATATATATATATATAATATATATATATATATATATTTATAGTAATATATATATATATATACTATATATATAAATATATATATATATATATATATATATTATATAATATTATATATATATATATAATATATATATATATTATTAAATTCGGAGTCGGGGAGCCTGGATAAAATTGAGTGCCTCTGCTGCCGGCAAATACAAATTTAAGTAATTATTAGAATTTATTACTACAGGTGTAATTATATACGTATTATATAGTAAGATAGTAATATTAATATTTATATTATAAAGTAAGTGTAAGTATATATATATATATATATTATATAATATATATTTATTATATATAGTATATATATATAGATATATAGTAATATATAAGTAATATATTATTAAGTTATATATAATTATATAGGTATCCTTTATATATATATTAATATTAATACATACTTAGTATTATATATTTAGTATTTTTTTAATAATATATATATATTTTATTATTATATATATATTAAAATAAATATAATAGGATATAGTATAGTATAGCATGCTATAAATCTTTTCAAATATATTGTGTAAAATATAATAAAATTTAAATAGAACAATATACCGTATATAAATAAAGAGTATATATATTAGGTATATAATTATTATATATTAGCTATATGCTTTTAATGTCAGGCGTGGCGGAGCCTGAGCGGAGCCGGAGGCCGAAACTTTTGAGGGATCTGGAGCGGACCGGAGCGAAGGAGGCGAAAATTTGTTTGGCGAATCTAGTAGGTATCCGTGAAGCCCGAGTCGGTTGAGTCAAATTTTAAGGGGACCTGGAGGCCGAGCCGGAAGCAAGAGTCCTAATGTACTAAGGCCTGGAGTCGGCAGCCGGAAAAAAGAAGGCTTGCTCCGCTCCGGCAAATACAAAGAATTAAAGAAACATTAAAGTAATTATTATAAATTTTATTACTACAGGTATATATATATAAATAGATATAATATATAAAGTGTAATTATATATATATATATTTATTTTATATTATATTAAATATATAAAATATATTATATATATATTATAATATTATATATTTAAAATATATATATATTATATATATATATATTATATATATATATATTTATATATTATAGTATATATATTATATAATATGATATATAATATCTAAAATTGAGGAGCATCCACCTCCAATCTATATATTCCCAATATTCAATTATATAATATATAATATAATATATATATAGTAATAATATATATATATATAACATATATATTTATATATATATGGATATATATATATAATTATATATGTATGATAATGATAAAATGAGATATTGAGTAGGACCTTTAAGTAATATATATATATATATTCTATTTTTTTCCGAAATAATATTTACAATATAAATAATATTATCAGTAAAAAAAAAAGTGTTGTACTTCATACATAACTTTAATCTAATAAGTTTAATATGCCATTAGTAGTATTCATGTCAACTAAACCATAATCGAAAACACCTCATGTATTTACATGTATTTGAATATATTACTAACTCTGATGATAAAAATACTTTCATTTTGCTCAGATATCGATAGAGTGAGTTAATCGAAGGCAATTGAGTATATAGGGAAATACTTAATCAGTTCGAATCATTGCACAAAGAAGAGGTTCTACCCCGTAATTACCAGTACTCATGGTGGGTCACAATACATCTTTTGGATCCTTGGTCAGCGTTTAGTATAACCGTCATATGTATCTTAAAAACTATTAATGCTACAGTAAACGGAATACATTGCTGGAATGTGTCAAATTTTTAGTAGCGGAAAAGTGTAAAAAAAAAAAAATAAATATATATCTCAAAAACTACAATAGCTACAGCGAAAAGGAATACATTTTTGGAATCCTGGGGTATAATTTCACATAGGAAAATGCTTTATAGCAGCACACTAGGGGCTCGAGCCAACGGGGAACATAGGGGGGATGTTTTTCATACCCCGTAGGGGGGGCGGAGGAACCCTGCGGACACCCAAATCCCAAAGAGCGGGGGTTCCGGGACCCCTCCCCGGAGGGGGGGGAAATAATCCTACCCGTAGTTCCCCGGAAGGCGAGAGACCCCGACTCCTGCATCGGTGCCCGGTTATACCCCTTGGGTATTCTTTAGTGAAAAAAAAAAAAAAACATTTAATAGAAAGTATTATTTTAAGAGAACATAAAGGTCTCTAAATAGGCTCTCTAATCATTTACTATAATTATTAACAATAAATTTATTTTATTTTTTTATTTTTTTTACATTTTTCCTATCTAAAATTTTCCAGGATTTCCAAAAATATATTTTCTTTTTTCGAGCTGTAGCTATTGTCGTTTTTGAGATATATATATATTATTATATATAATATATATATATATATATATATATATATATATATATATATATATATTTTTTTTTTTTTTTTTTTTTTTTTTTTTTTTTTTTTTTTTTTTAATTTTTTTGCACTAAATTGGAACCCAGCATTTCCACCAATGTATTCGTTTTACCCTTGTACATTATAATTACCTAATGTCCTCATCGGTATCGGTATCAGTTTAGAACCACTATATATATATTATATATTGTTTAAAAATACATTAACACTGAGAAAGATTTTTTTTTTGTCTTTTAATATTATATATATATATATATATATATATATAACAGAAATAATGATTTTGAGAGAAAAGGCGTAATTTCAATTTCCTACCTAACAGGTTTCTAAGCGAGATATTGGGATGGGAATTGCAGCATATCAAAATTCAACGTATAAGGATATCAGAATGTTTTGAAAATAAAAAAAAAATTAAAAGTTACCATTTTTTTAAAGTTTTGAAAATTAAATGGATTTTTTTTTAAGTAAAATTTTTGTTTAGCAGTTTTTTTTTATTATTCAGCACATTCATTCATATTCATATCAAAATTCAATGTATAAGGATATCAGAAATGTTTAGAAAAGAGAAAAAAAATTAAAAGTTAATATTTTTTAAAAAATTTTAAAGAGTAAATGTATTTTTTTCAAGTAAAATTTTTATATCGGTTTTTTTTTTTTTTTTTGGTCGGCACATGTTAAATTTCAAACTATAGTTTTAATTTTATAGGAAATTGGCTAAATTTTCAAAAAATAATATAGTTGACATGAAAAAATGACCTTGGTCTTCGCTAAACGAAGATTTATTAGGTGGGTCATTTTTACCCCAAAGTCCGTAGTGTTAAAAAAATTGACGAACCCGTTCTAGGGTTAAAGAAGCCTAACCCTTTTTTCCTCAAATCAAAACCTGTCTATTAATTGCCCTTGTGCTACCTTGTTTAACAAGTACCATTGAAAGGTCTTTCAGCACTCTGCGAAGGGTAAAAACTTGTCTAAGAACCACAATGAACGAAGACAGGCATAAAGGGCTATGTATGACGAGTATTCATAGAAAATTAGTTACAACTTACAAGTGAAAAAATGAACGAATTGGAAACAAATGTACTTGCGAAATTCGCTGAAAATCCAAGGCGTCTAATGCTAGTTTAGATTTAATATTAGTTACCACTCAGGACTCAGTGCTCACCAACCTCCATGAATATTACTTTACGTTTCTCGAAATAAGATTTTTTTTTTTTTTTTTTTTTTTTAGTTACCTCGTTACACATAAAAAAATTACAACTGTTGTAGACTTGTTATTTTATTTATTTTGTAACCGAAATAACTTTTTCTATTCTATGATATTTTTATATTAGTAATAGAAAAGGAAAAATCTGGAGGTTAAGCAACCCACATCGTCTAGTGATCAGTGTGAAGAACATAAACCATTTGACCTTTGTCAGCCCTAAGTCAAATCCTGCGTACACACACAGCACGCCACACACACACACAACCACACATACATATCATATTTATTATATTATATTATATATATATATATAATATATGTATATTATATATATATAATATATAATATATATATATATTTATATTATATATTTGTTGTCCTTAAAATAAGTTCTTTGAAGTGTTTTTTTTATTCTTCTTGGTTCTATATGAGTTTGATGATGATTTAAAAAAAAAAATAAATGATGATTTATTCAATAAAATATAAATAACGACAGTCTTACCTTTATTGAGATTTTCCTTTTTGGAAAACTTGCGTTCGAGATTCGAAGTCGCGGCCTTTTCCTTGTATTAACCGCCTTGACAACTTATTTGAAAATCTTTGTAAATTGAGGAGAGTCGATTCTGCTTGTTGCGGACTTATCCTGATGTTTTACCTCACTTGTAATTCGGATTTCTGTCTTCTTGGGAGCAAGCAAGTGAGTAGTGAGTAAGTGAGTCTGATGATAAGAGAAGAGAGGGGAAGAGAGAGAGAGAGAATGCTCAACAAGGCAGTGGGGAAGTCTTTTATACAATTTTGTTTGCAGTTATGTCAACATTTTGCATACGCAAACTTTGGTACAAGTACAAACATAAATATTAATTTCGACATACCGATTTATGCCAACATAAAGAATCTAAACCGGAATGGTAAGTATATAAATACATACTATAAAGAATAATAATCATTCAGATGCATACATATTTGGGGGCATTTGATAATGCGCACAAACATATAAAACTTTTCAATGCTAAAAATATTAAAAAGAAATTATTTTGACAATGGCATTCAAATATAAGCATATTGGATTATATCCGTTAGATAAATAAGCACACATACAAACATTGGAATGTAAGAGATTACAATATAAAATGGCATATAAACAAATTCAAAAATATTATACAATGGAAGTTACATTCAAATATACATATTTGATTATATCCGTTGGATATAAGGCCAAATATACAAACATTTGAATGCAAGAAATACTAAATGTTATATAAAATATTAGAGATATCTCACACAAGTTAGTAACTGAGAATGTCATTTGACGATGAATCGTGGAATTATGACATTGGTCGAGATAAGTCATACGTGAATATCTTGATCCATATAGGCCAAAATTGAGCGTCTTCATCTCGAAGAGAAGCTCTGACACTTGAATGAGACAAAATTATGGAAATCTTGAAAAAGAACTTGTTGCGAATTTGGTTTGGTATATGATTTAATGTTCTACAGCCACCACATGGGCGTCACTCAGCTGGAGTAATTTTGAAACGAGATGAAGGGATGACGACCAGGGTGTTTGACGAAAGTTTGAAGGATACAGTTAGATTTTGCAATTGTAAATTTCATTTGTAAAAAAAAAATGAGAGATGGTACTGAATTATTCAGAATTCGAAGAGGAGTCTCAATAGGTTCGTAGTGGAATTCAAAATGAGTTTCAGACCATAATCCAAAATTAATTGAGAATGATAAAAGAAGTCCTTATCGATAATGTTCGTTTGCAGTTCGTTTGAGTCATCTTCTTGGAGTGTTCCGATTTGGATTTTTTAGTATTGTTGTTTTTTCTTCTTCTTCATTTTGATTGTTTTCTTTTGGAGGCGAACTTTTCTTGGTGAGGATGAAAGAGTGAAAGAGTTAGTAAGATAGAGTGTAAGTATCTAATTCTTCGTTGTTTGACATCGTAATATGTAGTTACTGGTGAATGCTGTTTGGTTATCAGAAAGCGCTGGCTGTTTCACTTCTGGGGTTACCAATATATAGAGGCCCTTAAAATAAGTTCTTTAGATGTAAATTTGATTCTTCTTGGTTCTTGATGTAGGCCTCTATATGAGTTGGATGATGATTTAAAAATCCTAAAATAAATGATGATTTATTCAATGAAATATAAATAATAACAGTCTCCCCTTTATTGAGATTTTCTCTTTTTTGCTTCGTAGGTTCAATTAGAATTGTTCCTTTGAAAATCTTTGTAAATTGAGGAGAGTCGATTCTGCTTGTTGCGGACTTATCCTGAAGTTTTACCTCACTTGCCTGAAAGTTTATTTTCTTGTATTCGGCATTTTTATGTCTTTCTTGGGAGCAGCAAGTGAGCCAATGAGTCCGAGTGATAATGAGAAGAGAGTGGAAGAGAAGATGGGAGAGAATGCTCAACAAGGCAGTGGGGAAGCCTTTTATGCAATTTTGTTTTGCACTTATGTCAAAATTTTGCTTACGCAAACTTTGGTACAAGTAAATAAATAATTTTTACGAATAATTATGCTTTGGGATATATATATATATATATATACTATATATTATATATATATATATATATATATATATTATATATATATATATATATATATATATATTTATATATATATAATATATATATTACTTCATTAGATTTTTTAAGCTATTTTTCCTCTTTACTAAATATTTAACTTTGGGTAAATTAAACAAAAGTTGCTTCTGAAGAATTTTACCAGACAACCTTATAGCAGAACTTGGATTATTTAAAATATTAAAATATAATTCAATACAGTAGTGAAGCTTTCGCCATTATTTCACGGCCCTTTCAAGTCTAAGTGTGAAAGGATTTTTTTCATTTTTTGGAATTCATCTTCAAGTGATTGGTTGGTTCTGTAATAAACTTTTATAGAAGGGTGAATAATTTGGTTTTGGATGGTATCTATTTTGTAATCTCCCGGGTATATATTATAGTTTGGAAGGTTGCTAGAGAATAAAAAGCTTCTGTGATTTTTCTTTTGTTTGCATCCTGTATACTTCTGATGTTTGTCATGTTGTTTATATTTATTTGGTGGTTATATGTTAATTTATGATGTGTTAGGGCAGAGTTTTCTTGGTGTGTATCTAAGTCATGTTTGTGTTGATATTTTCTACGGTCGAAGTCTATTGTTTCTCCATAATAGTTGTTGCAAGTGTTGCACGGGATTTTATATAAGCAGGAGGGGTTGTTTATTTTTGATTAGGAGGTTTCAAAACTTTTTTGATTAGGATGTTGTTGGATGGAATCAAATTATGTTTTTGGGTATGAGTTTTTTTTATGTTGTTTATGTTTGGTATGTTTTTTGTTTTGTTATGTTGTTGTGCTTAGTTTGTGATACTTTTTCTTGGCTTTTTTTGTATGCTATCTGTATTATGTTGAGTGGATATTTGAGTTTTTGAAAAATGTTTTTATATTTCTTTTTCTTTGTGTAAGTGTGTTGGGGAACAAATTTTGAACGCGCGTAGGTATAAGGATGAGAGTGTAGCTGTTTTTGTTTAATAACTTAGTCATTATGAACAAACAAAATTACATCACAAAATGCAACACCCTACTGAACATACGAAAAACTCACTAAAAACCCACATATAACATCCCAAACCACATTTAACTCTACCCTGAACCCTATACTTAAAAACCAACCACAACTCCAAAAACAACTAAAAGCATACATGACAAATATACCACAGTTCTACGGAGTACCAAAAACACACAAGCAAAACATACCCCTGCGTCCCATCACATCCAACACCAACAGTAACACGTACAAATTAGCACAATGGCTCTCCAAACAACTTAGACTCCTACTTGGCACCATCTCCAACTCTCACTTAAAAAACACAGACGACTTTATATATAAAACCTCCTCTCTTAACACAAAAACACACACCTTTGTAAGCTATGATGTTATTTCTCTATTCACTTCTGTTCCAGTCCCACACCCTCTAACTAAATACATAAATGACAACAACATAATCCTAACATATCCTTTTGCAATCATAAAACATCTTATCTTACTAACACTACAACACAATTTCTTCCAATTTGATCAACAATACTATAAACAAAATCAAGGACCGAGCATGGGTTCCCCGCCTCTTCGGGATGCTCAGCATATATATATATATATATATATATATATATATATATATATATATATATATATATATATATATATATATATATATATATATATATATATGGAACTTATCGAATATTATTACATCCTCCCTCATCAACTCCTTTCCGGTTGCGTTTGGCTCAGATATGTGGACGACATATTCGCTGCTGTGCCGAACGCGACCGACCCAAATCATATCTTAAACTTTATCAACACTATACATGCGGACATACAATATACAATGAAAACATCAAATAACAACACCATCCTCTTCCCAGACACACTCATAATCATCGATCACACCACTAAACCCTCTTTCACAGCCTATTGAAAACCAACATCCAACTCCACACAAAACACAAAAACAGCTACACTCTCATCCTTATACCTACGCGCGTTCAAAATTTGTTCCCCAACACACTTACACAAAGAAACAGAACACATAAAAAACACTTTTCAAAAACTCAAATATCCACCCAACATAATACAGATAGCATACAAAAAAGCCAAGAAAAAGTATCACAAACTAAGCACAACTCAACATAACATACAACAAAAAACATACATACCGATACCAAACATAAACATAAACAACATAAAAAACCTCATACCCAAACACATACACTTAATTCCATCCAACAACATCCTAATCAAAAAAGTTTTGAAACCTCCTAATCAAAAATAAACAACCCCTCCTGCTTATATAAAATCCCGTGCAACACTTGCAACAACTATTATGGAGAAACAATAGACTTCGACCGTAGAAAATATCAACACAAACATGACTTAGATACACACCAAGAAAACTCCGCCCTAACACATCATGTTAACACATAACCATCAAATAAATATAAACAACATGACAAACATCAGAAATATACAGGACACAAACAAAAGAAAAATCACAAAGCTTTTTGTGTCTACAACCTTCCAAACTATAATAGATACCCGGGAGATTACAAAATAGATACAATACAAAACAGAATCATGGAATCTTCACCCTTCTATAAAAGTTTATTACAGAACCAACCAATCACTTGAAGACGATATTCCAAAAAATTAACAAATTTCCTTTCACTATTTAGACTTGAAAAAGGTAGTGAATGATAGCGAAAGCTAGTCACTACTGTATTGATATAATTTTAATGTTTTAAATAATTAAAGTTTTTAATATAATGTTTGTTATAATATAAATCCTCAGAGTAACTCGGGGAAATCTGCCAAAGTATATATATATATATAATATATAATATATATATATATTATATATATATATATATATACACGATATCAAATATAGAGATAAATAATATATATATATATATATATATATATATATATATGAGAAAGTCTATTTAGAGACCTTTTATACGGTACTCGTTACCCCCCAAAAAATAGTACAGGGTATCTATATGGACCATAAATAGACTTTCTAGTATAGGGATTTGTTAATTTAGGTTAGTTTATATATATATATTATATATATAAATATATATATATATATATAAATATATATATTTATTATAGTGATATATATATATATATATCACTCTCACTAATAGCTCGGTATATATAACTAAGAATACCCAATGGTAAACGCGAGATGCAAGGAGTCGGGGTCTCGAATTCTGTGGAATGTACAAGGTAGGACTTTTCCCCCCTCGGGATGGGTCCTACGCCTCCCTACGGGATATTGGAAAACGTCCCCCCTCTTTCCCCGTCGGCTCGAGCCCTAATTTGCCGTGTGATATCTTTACAAATAATATATATATATATATATATATATATAATATATAAATATATATATATATATCATACTTATATATAATATATATATATAATAATCATCTAAATATATATATATATTATTATATCTATATATATATAAACCAACCTAAACTAACAAAGCCTAAACTGGAAAATCTATTTATGTTCCATGAGAGATACCAGTACTATTTTTTGGGGTAATGAGTAACATATAGAAAATGTCAATATAGACAAAAACAAGTTTACCTTAATTGTCTCCGTGTTGTTTGCTTGTAAGAATGGCGGTCGGGGCTTCAAAAAGTTAGAGTGGCACATTCTCTACAAATTTACTTAAACACTTATAAAACTTAACTTATAATTGAAAATGTTTGTTATAAATTTTATTTTATGAATTTTTTTTATTTAGTAATTAACCTTTTATTTGTAAATACCTGCATATTAATTCTATATCATTTAACAAAAATGCATTTACGAGACAAATGAAACAGATGCTACTCATACAAGTTTCACATTCACTGAATTTTTTTTAGTGAACATTCGGTTAAGACAGTAAAAATTCCCTCCGCTGCGTGAAGAAGACCTACAAGTAGCTTAATATTTATTTGAATTATAATTTCAAAATACAATTTCCCTATGATTTTTAAATTACATTTTATATTTAGTTTCATTTATAATAAGTTAAAAGTAAAATTTACTTTAGATCAAAAGGGCAATAGCTATACTTTGTCCATATATATATATATATATATATATATATATATATATATAAGTAATATATATATATATATATATATATACTATATATATATATATATATATATATATTATATATATATCATATCTTTGCCCCTCTAAATGAAATCCTGCCTACATACATATATATATTTATTATTTATATATATAAATATATATATATATTCTATATATATATATATATATATATATATATATATATATATATATATATATATATATATATATATATATACTTTAAGGAAAATGGGAGACTTTCCAACAATGCATCAGAAAGGGTGGCCCTTTTGGCTGAAAGAACATCTTTTCACATTGAGAATAGTCTCTCCACTGATGCGCTCAAAGGAATGGGTGTGTTATATTTCGTAAATAAGGTCATGAGTATTGGTTCATTCCGGAAGGAACTGTTGTTGAAGTTTTCATCTTTCTTCCACACGTCTTGGACCAATCCTTGACAATGGTCTTTGCCTTGGTTTTTGCATAATTTCGATTACTAGTCTGCTTTAGGGAGTGCGTCCTGCCTTCAAAGAAGTCTGTCGTCGTTGTCATCTGTCTCTCACGTACTGCTAAAGTTACTGGCTTCGTCCGATGTCTCTCTAATAGCCTCTTCAACAAGTTTCCATTGCCCTGTACACCCTTGTTAACCTGGCTAGCGCCATGATGTTCAAACCGTGTCAGACGAAACATAGGGCAAAAGGCAGCTGCTAATTGACTCTCTAGGTCTTTGAAGAGTGTTCCAAATCTTCTTTCAATGCCTTCTAGCATCGCCTCTACTATAGGCACGTAATAATGAAGTCGATTCTTTGTCTCCTTTAGTTTTCTCACTGTGCTGGCGAGGTTGGGAAGAAGGCAACCTAGATACGCATACTTTTCTCTCTGAAGAACATCCAAAGCCTTGGCGATATGAGCTATAACTTGATCATATTCTTTAAAGAATGAGACGTCGGCTTTAGCGAAAATTTGGAACTTCAACTGCGTCATGATTTTATTTAATGCTAACCTTATCCCTTCCGAAAATGGTCTTTGCCTTGGTTTTTGCATAATTTCGATTACTAGTCTGCTTTAGGGAGTGCGTCCTGCCTTCAAAGAAGTCTGTCGTCGTTGTCATCTGTCTCTCACGTACTGCTAAAGTTACTGGCTTCGTCCGATGTCTCTCTAATAGCCTCTTCAACAAGTTTCCATTGCCCTGTACACCCTTGTTAACCTGGCTAGCGCCATGATGTTCAAACCGTGTCAGACGAAACATAGGGCAAAAGGCAGCTGCTAATTGACTCTCTAGGTCTTTGAAGAGTGTTCCAAATCTTCTTTCAATGCCTTCTAGCATCGCCTCTACTATAGGCACGTAATAATGAAGTCGATTCTTTGTCTCCTTTAGTTTTCTCACTGTGCTGGCGAGGTTGGGAAGAAGGCAACCTAGATACGCATACTTTTCTCTCTGAAGAACATCCAAAGCCTTGGCGATATGAGCTATAACTTGATCATATTCTTTAAAGAATGAGACGTCGGCTTTAGCGAAAATGTGGAACTTCAACTGCGTCATGATTTTATTTAATGCTAACCTTATCCCTTCCGAAAATGGTCTTTGCCTTGGTTTTTGCATAATTTCGATTACTAGTCTGCTTTAGGGAGTGCGTCCTGCCTTCAAAGAAGTCTGTCGTCGTTGTCATCTGTCTCTCACGTACTGCTAAAGTTACTGGCTTCGTCCGATGTCTCTCTAATAGCCTCTTCAACAAGTTTCCATTGCCCTGTACACCCTTGTTAACCTGGCTAGCGCCATGATGTTCAAACCGTGTCAGACGAAACATAGGGCAAAAGGCAGCTGCTAATTGACTCTCTAGGTCTTTGAAGAGTG
The DNA here is from genome assembly GCA_015478945.1 of Trachelipus rathkii. Classification (NCBI taxonomy): domain Eukaryota; kingdom Metazoa; phylum Arthropoda; class Malacostraca; order Isopoda; family Trachelipodidae; genus Trachelipus; species Trachelipus rathkii. The sequence goes on from JABUQX010075934.1 coordinate 39,989, forward strand.
TTCCAAATCTTCTTTCAATGCCTTCTAGCATCGCCTCTACTATAGGCACGTAATAATGAAGTCGATTCTTTGTCTCCTTTAGTTTTCTCACTGTGCTGGCGAGGTTGGGAAGAAGGCAACCTAGATACGCATACTTTTCTCTCTGAAGGGAGCCACACATCTAATGTGGTTTTAGGAAGGTTCATAATCTTTCTTCCTATCTCCTATAAGTCAGATAGTAAGTCTTGTTACATATAGTCTACTCAGTCTAGATGAGTTGTAAATACACTTGCAGTAGACTTCTGTTCCTCTGAAATTCGATTTACTCTCAAATATCCTGATTTTCCATCTTAGATTGTTGTGGTCTTCATACATAGTAAATCCGAGTCGCCTGATTTTAAGCTTGGCACACAACTAACTTTCAGACCAAATTCTATAATGCCTTACAAGTTGCTACCAATTGTTCAGTAGTCGTCGGTTAATTTGCCCGAATGTTGAAACTTTACATGAACGCTCATGATGGCTTGGGCAAGAATATCAAAGTGTGGTGACTTGTTTTAACCGAGAGAAGGCAAGGAGACATACGTCTGGAGCGAGTCTTTTGATCTACTCAATGAGCTGGCATTCCTATAATAAGCTTTGTTATGAGCTGACAATTCAATCCGCAGTTGTGGCCCCGCAGACTTTCTGAAGGAGGCTGAAGTTAAGAATACTTTAATGACAATATAACTGATAAGGATATAATAAGGATGGTTTATTTATGCCACTCCAATAAATATCCTTAAATTATACTTCAAATATATATATATATATATATATATTATATATTATATATATATATATATATATTATAATATAATATATATATATATATATATACTAATATATAATATATATATATATATATATATATATATATTTATATATATATATATATATAAGGATTTGTTTAGCCTTGACCGGCGTGGTCATTGCTATCAACTTCAAAGATTATTCGGAACAAATGTAACGGACTAAAAGGTCAACGGAGGAAAAAATAACGGAAGTTATTTGGTGCGTTACATGAAAGGAAAAGTAACGAGTCCCAGTCCGTTTACTACCGTTACTCAAAGCTAATTCCGTTAGTAAGGAGTAACGGATGTGCCATATATATTATTATATATTATATATATATATATATATATTATATAATATATATATATATTACTATAATATATATAATTAATATAAAAAAAAAATAAAAATATAATATATATATATATTATATTATATAGTACTAGATATATATGTATACTATTATATTTTTAGGTACCTATGACATAATTTTGTAATGATATTTAAACTCAAGAACTTTCTTATGGTTAAAATTTAAAAAAAAAAATTGTTTAAAAAGTAATACTTTATCTGTAGAGTAAGAACGAAGCCTTCAAACATGGTAACAATTTCATATTCCAATTCCAATAGGTGTTTGGTTTTTTGATTGAACCCTCAAACATACCCAGGATATAATCAAAAGGATATATATAATCAAAAGATTCTAAAGTTATTCTAGTAAAATTAAAAAAAAAATTCTGGAGACTTTCGTAGTTTTTGAATAAACTTTTCAAAAAACCTTCCTCTATTCTTTTTTGGTTGATTGGGTGTACCCAGAATCTCCTAGTTACTCACTCTTCCTGCCTAATTATCCATTTGCATGAAATAATAGCCAACATCTCATCATTAACTATATTGGCAACATTGCTCTCCATCATCTTAGCAAAGACTGAGAAACTTTTGTTTCTTATGTTTCAAGACGTTTCGTTTCATCATCGTGTATCAATATGTTTTATGTCAGCTATTGTGCTCAGCCTTAAGCCTACATATGTTTCATGGACAAGCAACGTCACGTCTATCCCTTTAGTTGATCCCCAAAAGATACTTCTACCACCTCTTCGCATTAAATTAGGATTAATGAAGAATTTTTTTAAAACTATGGGTAATGTAAATTCAAACAGCTTTCAAAAACCTTTCTAGGAAATTTCCGAAGGTTACTGCAACAAAATTGAAGGAGGGAATTTTTGTAGGGCCAGGATTCCGAGAAATGTTGAAAGATATAGTTTGAAAAGGCAGTCATTCCTACAGAATTAAAGGCCTGGCTTACTTTCAAATGGATATGTTCAAACATTTTGGGAAATAGTCATTAGCATATAAGAATAGAGGTCAGAATCTTCTCGAAGCTTACAAAGAAATGAATTGTCGTATGTCTTTGAAAATGAATTTTTTTGCATTGTTCTTTAGATATCTTTTAAGAAAATCTTGGGACTGTAAGTGACGAGCAGAGTAAGGGCCGTATTTATAAACGGGCCTTTTCTCTTCCTTTCGTCAAGTGTTCCTTCAGAATCCTCCCTTAACGTAAATTCAAATTTATGAACGGTCTTTGAGAAATTTTTTACTTAAGGAACCCTTGACGTCGCAAAATACTTGGCGAAATTTTTCCCTTAGTCAAGGTAGCTATGAACAACCTTGAACTCTGGTTAAGATTTTGTTTTCCGAGAGGCAGCCATCTTATTTTTTTTATTGCACAATTTGTCGCTATTATTATTTAATTTATTTCATTTGTGCAGATTTTATTATGTAAATGATTTTTGTCAAATATATAGCTTTCGTGTAAGAAAATACCAAAAAACACACAAATAGGCTCACACCAGAGAAATAGGTAGCGTGAAACTTGCGACCGGTCCTAACTTTAAGTGTAAGCAGCAGATGATATTTTAATAATTTATCAATAAATTTCGTAGCAAGGCTACGTTCAGCCTATGGCTATGCCGATCAAAGCAACTGGATACTAATAAAAGTGAAGCAACATATCTTCAATACTCAAAAGTATTTTTAGATTATTCATCAACTCTTTTTTTTTTTTAAATATTTCTATAAATTTAGATACATAAATTTAATATTTTAATACCATTAATCTACGAACGTTTCATTTACTTGTGTCAATCATTCCCTTTCTCCTGACGTCATGAAATTTGATGACGTTTTTCCTTGAAAACTGTCTTCGATAAGTAACTCCCGAATAAAGGAAAGGGTGGTTTATAAATAGCAATTTTTTCAAAATATCTTATGCAGTGGAGAAATACTTATCTGACTACCTTTACGGAAAGTCGAGATGTTTTTCAAAGTTGATTCATAAATACGGGCCTTAGAGTAAGAAGGACATTCGAAATATAGGCCCGTATTTATGAATCAACTTTCCAATTTCTTGCATTACTTGATTTAAATAATATTTCAATAAAAATTTCACTACATATAAATTAGTAATGTTTGGCGACTAGAGTTACCTTCCTTGTATTCATAAACAAATTTCTTTATAATAAACCTCTTCCTCCTCTTGAAGCCAAGGATAATTTTTCATAATATCTAGGACTGAATTATGTCTCACAACCAGGGCTGCGGAGTCGTAAAATAAATTTTTCGACTCCGACTCCGACTCCGACTCCTTAAATTCAAATTTGGATTTTCGACTCCGACTCCGACTCCGACTCCACTTAAACAAAAAAATTTCGACTCCGACTTACTCCGACTCCACTTAAACAACAAATTCGACTCCCGACTTCCGACTCCGCTCCACTTAAACAAAAATTTTGGATTACCGAACTCCGACTCCGACTCCGACTGCCAGCAGTCAAATTCAAAATTTCGACTCTGACTCAGATTAGTGCTTACAGAGTTACATTAAAACATTTTTTTTTTGTTTCAAACATATTTTTTTTTTGCTTGCTTTTCAGAATAAAAAAATATACCTACTTTCCATGATCTAATCTCCAAATGCTATAACGGTTAAAGTACCGTAAAAGACGTGGCAGGAAGGGGCAAGGCGCAAACACATAAAACAAATATATTTGCATAAATTTAAAAACAAATGTATAACGTAAATATAATGCCAAGTATATTTTTATTTTTATTATAAAACACCCATTATAAAATTAATTAAAAGTTTAATACTTTCAGTTTCATAAAATAATAATAATAATAATAATGAAAATAATAATAATAATAATAATAATAATATAATAATAATAATAATAGCATTAAGAGAATCGCTCTAATGAAAGATAAAAAAACAAAAGAATTTCTGACAATATTAAAAGAACTGGATTATATTATTTAGGATATAATATATATAGTCTCGAAAACAACACATAATGTATATATATATTAATATATATAGATATATATATATATATATATATATAATATTATGATATATTATATATATATATATATATATATATATATATATATATATAATTATATATATATAGTAGTGGGATTGTCCTAAAATACAACAAAAATGACAAAAATTCACCTTCGAAGACTTTAATCTGTATGCTGCGGAACGCTTAGCAAACACAGAAATTGCCCAATATCTGAACAGCAATATATCCGCCCATATCTTAATAACTCTTTCATAGTTAACATCAATAATGAACATATGTTAAATTATCCAACTTTAAAACTTGAAGCACTAATTATTCCGCCTACTTTGATGTAGAAAATCATTTGTTCAATGAAATGTACCGGTTCTTGATAACGGATTGAGCATAATAATTTAACGAAGTGTTTCCCAAATAATCCCCCCACCCAGAATTATCAGAACAACCTATGAGGAACCTTTTATTAATTTTTGTTGTATTTAAACAGCCGTTTAAATTTAAAGAAACATATATCTACAAACTGATGGACTGTCGATGGGCTGACCACTTGGACCTACGTTTGCTGACTTCTATATGTCCAATCTGGAAAAACAAAATCCTTTCGTGAAACAAACAACTTTAACCCCGTATTTTACATAAGGTATGTCGTCGACACCCTCACTATTTTTAGGAACATAGATCAATATACATCAGTTCATCAATAGAATTCAAGAGTTTGTTTGTTTTCCATGCTTAAAATTCACATACGAAACTTAGGGTTTAGTAATGCTATCTGTTTTTTAAGACATCAAATATCAATGTTTATTTGACGGCTCAGATCTAACGGCATAGCATGTCAAACCCGTCTATCCTGAATAATGGTCTGTATTGAACTTGGATCCTATGTCACCGACTATTTACAAAAAATCTATCTGTAAAAATTTTTAGGTTTCAGACCATAAACCTGAATTGTTTCAACTTGGGAAAGACTTTGATGAAGAATTTGCCGCATTAAGTAAAATTGAATTAACTGTGATCATCCACAATATTCACTTGAAAATTTAATTAATAAACCCTTACAAAATTATATAATAAAGAAAGTAAAAATTAATAGAAAAATTCGATAAATTCTTCTTCAAATAACTTCCAATGTATTATGTCAATAAGGAAGAGAAAGTGCCTTCGTAATATTTTTGAATTCTCACCTCAAAAACTAAAGACACCTCAAAATTAAAGTCAGACTATACCATAAATCCAAACAGCAACTGTCATCTTCCTTTAGCACAAAGAGATGCTTTGCCCGACAACCATCCCGTTGTGTACCAATTTAACTGCCTGAGTTAGACTGTACGTCGACATATATTGGGTTACACGAAGAATAGGTTGTCGGACAGGGCATATCAACATCTCAACAGTCCCAGCAAAATCTTTGAACATTTCAATACGGCACATGTCAATCAACTATTATATGTAATATTTCTAAACACTTTCACCATATTATACGGATCGTGTGGAAGTCCCAGAAACTTAAAATTGCGTAGAGGCTTTCTACATCAAAACACGCACCAGACATTAACATAAAATTTAATGTATTTATCAGTCAGACTCAATATCATTTGTTTTACTTATTATATAATAAATTAAAAACTCATTAGCTTACAAGAAATAATCCTCTCTGAAGAAGTCTCAAGTATAGAGACGAATGCGTCGGGAAATCTTCTGTAGAATATATCTATCTTCTCACTGTATATTATTTTTCAAAGATTATTTTTTAAGGAAATTAAATAATGTCAAGAAAATAAATATTTATTAGAAAATGATTAAATTGTAAAGAATAATGATAGATTATAATAATAATAATAATAATAATAATAATAATAATAATAATAATAATAATAATAATAATAATAATAATAATAATAATAATAATAATAATAATAATAATAATAATAATAATAATAGTTCTCTAAATTTTCGACTCCGATCCGAACTCCGGACTCCACTTACACAGGGAAGTCTTCTGCTCCCGACTCAGACTCCCGACTCCACTTACACAGGAATACTTCGACTCCGACTCCGATTCCGACTCCACTTGCACAGAGTTTTCGACTCCGACTCCGACTCCGGAAAAATTGCACGACTCCACGACTCCGACTCCACGACTCCGACTCCGCAGCCCTGCTCACAACAATCGCAATTCTACGATCTCCAAATGCGGCGTTCATGGAAGCAGCCACTTTTTCATGATCTGGGCTAACTTTATTTTTTTCTTTCTTTAAGAATTCTATATGTTCTTGAATGGTTTCATCAGTTTTACCTTATTAATAAAACATTTTAATTAATTAGAGCAATAAAAAATTTGAAATAGCTAGTAAATAAAATTAAAAAAATAATACATAATTGTATACGAACACAAACGTTGTCAGCAAAGTATGTTTAGGTTAATAAATAAGGTTTTTAACTACCTTCACTTCTCTCTGGTAAATAGTTTTTTAAGCCCCATAACGGCTTCCTTTTACTGAGGGATGATTCTACTGTGTCTTCTGAACATAACTTGCGTTTTTTTACTCGAAGTTGATTTTTGAGAACTTCTGGTAAACAGCTTGCATTTATCCTATCACGAACATTCCTAAAGGATGTTGTGACAGTTGGAATTTTTCCAATCCCTATATAATTGATAATATATATATAAGAATATATATATATTATATAACTATATATATATATATATATATATATATATTATATAGATATATATATATATATGTATGATAGATATTAGATAGGTATAATATAATAGTAGTATAGTATATATATATATATAATATCATATATACTATTATTATATATATTTTAGAGGTGTACCGGAATTCCGGTCCGGCTCGAAATTTGTAACATTATTTTTCCGGTTCCGTTCCGGCCGGAACCGGAATTACTAATGCACTTGATAATTAAAAAATTTGCTGGAAGTGATTTATTTTACATAATCCATAGCCCATCTTTTAAAAAAATATAATGGTAGCATTGCGTAGTAGCTATTTATACAGTGTATTACTTATCTACAATATTATTGAAATAAAGTTTGCTCCAATATCTCATAATATAGGATAATAAGATACTCATTAAGGGGAGACTTTATCCTCGGACCCCCTACTTTTTTGAAGTCCAAAATTCAAAATTTTTCACATTTTTTTTTATTATCTACATTATTAGAAAAATTCCCTCCTGAAACATCATGGTGTAATTATTTTTTTAAAATTCTAAATGGTTTTTTAGATACTGAAATTTATTTAGAGAGGTGTCGAACTAAAATATTTCAATTCCAGTCAAAATTGTAATTCCAGGTCGGCTTAGGTTAAAAAAAAGTTTTTATTTATAATTATTATTAATAATTATAAATATTTTTTTTTCATAATCTCAACCTCCCACCCATTCTTCGGATTTTACTCTAAGTCAAATTAAATGGAGTTGAAGCCGGGCCAGAAGCGGAGCCGGAAGCCGGCAGCTGGCTGGTGCCGGTGCAAGATCCTTGGGTATTATAATATTTTCAAGAAATAATTTTTTTAGATGGAAAAATTTATTGCCAGATGAAGTGCTATAAACAATTTTCAAGTAGTGCAGAATCCTTAATGTCGGATTGCCAGAGACGGATCCGGAGCGGGTCGAAGCCAGAGCCGGTGTCGAAGCCGGAGCCGGAGCCTTAGCTTTACAGAGGGTAGAAATTTTTTTCAAAAAATATCTTTTTTTTAGTGAAAAAATTATTGCCAGAAGACGTGCTGAACAGTTATCAATAGTGCAGAAACCCTTAGTCGGATCCGAGCAGAAACCGGTCATAACCCGAATCACGGATCCGAGCCGGATCCTGGTATAATTTTTCGGGAAATATTTTTTTGGTGAAAATTTATTGTCAGAAGACGTGCTGGAACAATTTTTAAATAGTGAAGAAACCTTAGAGCCGAATCCGGAGCCGAAGTCAGAGCCCGGATCCGGATCAGAGCCGGAGCATGGGTACGAATTTTTTTCATGAAAAATACTTTTTTAGGTGAAAAATTTATTTCAAAGAAGACGTGCTGAGCAATGTTCAATTAGTGTTAGAAAACATTAGGTCGGATCGTAGCCCGAAAGCCGAAAGTCGTATCCCGGAGCCGTATCCGGAGCCGATCCTGGGTATGAATTTTTTTCGGTATATATTTTTCTGTGGTGTGAAAATTTATTGTCGAAGACGTGCCGAACAATTTTTTCAATAGTGCAGAAACCTTGTCCGAATCCGGAGCCGAAGCTGAATTCGGAGCCGGAGCCGATCAGGATCCTGGAGTATGAATTTTCTTCAGAAGATAATTTTTGAGGTAAAAAAAATTTTTTTCAAGAGACGTGCTGAATCAATGGTTCAAATAGTCCTAGAACATTAGTCGGATCCCGGGCCTTATCCGGATGCCCTGATGCCCGGGTTATGATTTTTTTCGAAATATTTTTTTTGGTGACAAAAATTTATTGTCAGAAGAACTGCGAACGATTTTTAAATAGTGCAGAAAACCTTAGTTGGATCCGGAACCGAAGCTGAGGTCGGAGCCGGATCCGGTCGGATCCGGATCCTGTGTATGAATTTTCTTCAGAAACATATTTTTTTAGGAGAAAAATTTATTTCAAGAAGATCGCCTGAGCATGTTTCTCAATATTGTGAAACATAGTCGGAATCCGGAGCCGAAAGCCGGATAGGCCGAAGCGAAGACCGAAGTCGTATCCGGAGGCCGGATCCTGGGTATGAATTTTTTTTCGGTAAAATATTTTTTTGGTGAAAAATTTTTATTGTCAGAAGACGTGCCGAAACAATATTCAAATAGTGCAGAAACCTTAGTCGAATCCGGAGCCGAAACTGAAGTCAGCCGGATCGTGATCCGGATCCGGATCCGGATCCTGGTATGAATTTTTGCGAGAAATATATTTTTGAGGTAAAAAATTTATTTCAAGAAGACGTGCTGAACAATGATTCAAAATAGTCTAGAAATCATTAGTCGTGATGCCGGAGCCTTATTTCTCGGAGCCCGGATTCCTGATCCTTGATCCTGGTATGAATTTTTTTCGGGAAATACTTTTTTTGGTGAAAATATTTATTGCTCAGAATGAGCCTGGGTATGAATTTTAAATAGTGCAGAAACCTTAGTTGGATCCCGATAAAATGCTGAAGTCGGAGCCGGATCCGGATCTCCGGATTCTGGCTGATGTGGCTTTCTTCGAAAATAATTTTTTAGGAAGAAAAATTTGTATTCAAGAAGACGCGCTGAGCAATGTCAAGATAATTGTAAGGTTAGTCGGATCCGGAGAGGAAGCCGTACCAGAAACCGCTTTTGAATAGATGCGCCAATCAAGTCTTTTCAATATTGTTTTTGGTGAAATAGCTGTCAACATTAGCTTTCAGCGAGAATTCATTCTAATTGTGCAAATCACTCTAGTCAAATCCGAGCCTGAAGTCTGAAAGTCGGATATCCGGATCCGGATCCGGGATCCTTGGGTATGAATTTTCTTTTCAGAAAATAATTTTTGAGGTAATAAAAAATTTATTAGAAAGAAGTTTGGATTGAACAATGATTCAAATAGTCTAGAAAACATTAGTCGGATCCGGAGCTTGTTCCGGAGCCGGATCCGGATCCGGATGCGGTTATGATTTTTTTGCGGGAAACAATTATGCGGTCAAAAAATTTACATGGTAAGATCAGCGGTGCTGAACGGTTTAAAAATCTTGCTGAAAACCTTAGTTGATCCGGAACGAGAGCTGAAGTCGGAGCCGGGATCCGGATCCGGTCCTGGTAGAAAATTTCTTCCAGAAAATATTTTTTAGCAACCATTTTGTTTCAAGCACCGACGTTCTGCGCAATGTTCAAATATTGTAGAACATTAGTCGGATCCGGAGCCCGAAGCCGAAGTCGAATCGGAAGCGGATCCGGGTATGGAATTGTTTTTTTCGGTTAATATATTTTTTTTGGATGAAATTTTTATTGTCAGAACGTCGCCGACAATATTCAAATAGTGTAAAAACAGAAACCTTAGTCAATCCGGAGCCGAAGCTGAAGTCGATCCGGATCCGGATTCGGGATCCTGGTTGAATTTCTTCAGAAAATAATTTTTGAGGTAAAAAATTTATTTCAGAGAAGACGTGCTGAACAATGTTCAAATAGTCTATGAAACATTAGTCCGGATCCGAGTCCTTATCCGGAGCCGGATTCGCGGATCAGATGATTCGGTATGAATTTTTTTCGTGGAAATATTTTTATTTGGAGAAAAATTTATGTCAGAAGACGTGCCGAACATTTTAAGTAGTGCAGAAACCTTTATGTTGGAATTTCGGAGTCGGAACTGAAGTCGGAGCCGGATCCGATCCTGGGTATGAATTTTTCTTCCAGAAAAATATTTTTTAGGAAAAATATTTATTTCAAGGAAGACGGCGCTGAGTCAATGTTAAATATTGTAGAAAACATGTAGTCGGGGATCCGGAGCCGAAGCCGAAAGTCGTAATCCAGAGCTGTCTATCCGATCCCGGATAGCTGTATCCGGATCCGGATTCCTGGTATTGAAATTTTTTCCAAAGAAATTTTTTAGGTAAAAATTTAAAGGCAGCAGACGTGCTGAACAATTTTCAAATTGTACAGAACATCTATCTAAATCCGGAGGCAAAGCCGACGTCGGAGTGGAACGGCGTTGTCGGAGCCAGAGCCGGAGTATTGAAATTTTTCAAAAAATATTTTTTTTAAGTAAAAAGTTTTATTGCCAGAGGACGTGCCGAAACAGTTATCAAATAGTGCAGAAACTTTAGTCGGATCCGGATCGGATCCGGATCGGATCTGGATCCGGATCCGGATCCGGATCCTGGTATAAATTTTCTTCAGAAAAAATTTTTTAGGGGAAAAATTTATTGCCAAGAAAAGGAACTGAAATAATTTTCAAATAGTGTAGGTACTTAGTCGGATCCGGAAGCCGGAACCGGAAGCCGTATAGCCCGAAGTCGGATCTGGAGCCCGGATCCTGGTATAATTTTTTTCAAGAAATTATTTTTTTTAGGTGAAAAAATAATTGCCAGAAGAGATCTTACTGGAAACAATTTTAAATAGTACAGAAAACATTAGTTGGATCCGGAGCCGGATCTCAAGCCGGAGTCGGAACCGGATCCTAGGTAAGAAATTATTCAATTAACTACTTTTTTAAAAATAAGAAATTTATTGTCAGAAGACGTGCTGAATATTTTCAAATAGTGCAGAATTCTTAGTCGAATCCGGATCGCGGAGTCGGAGCGGGAGCGAGTAAATGAAATTTTTTCGGAAATATTTTTTAATTTGAAAAATTATTTCCAGAAGAAGTGCTGAACAATTTTAAAAAGTGCAGACCTTAGTCGGAGCCGGAAAGTCCGAGTCGGAGCCCGAAAATTGGAGTAGATTTTATATTTGGTATAAATTTTTTCAAGAAATATTTTTTAAGGTGAAAAATATATTACCAAAAGTAGTGCTCATCAATTTTCAAATGTAGAAACGCTTAGCCTGAACCGGATAGTCTGAATAAAATAATTATTAACGTTTGCGTGGGATATATATATATATATATATATATATATATATATTATAAATATATATAATATATATATAATATATATATATATATATATAAGTATATATATATATAGTATATATATATATATATATATATATATGTGTATATAACATAGAACATTCTTCAGGGAGGAGAGGCGGTAAATCTTTTGAAATAGCCAATAAATATCCTCAAACGTCATAGGATTTGAATCATACGTCAATACCTTCCAAGCCACTACCAACGTGGAAAAGAACAAATTTCAAATGATATAGCATAATAAGGATAGAAATAATGCTAATAGGTGATGTCACGAATTTTAACAATTTAGAAAATAGTTTTATAGATTCTCTGGATTTGTTATATAAATTTTTTTTTTTTTTATAAAAATGAAATTTAATATTTAATTTAGTTATTCCACCTCCAAAGAAAAAGAAGGCATCTTTGGAACAGATTTCTAAATCTAAATGGTGCTCGATATCACTGCCTTTTTTGAAACTCGTAAATTATTTTTTAAATCGAAAGGAGGGTGGTTCGAACACGTGGCTGGGGCTACATGGCATTCTGCTGGGGTGGTTCTGGGTTACAGGAGCAACCAACCAAGTCGAAGTAAACGCCCGAAATGTGCACAACATGCTTGTTGAAACAAATTTGCAATAATAAGACAAATAAAACTTTCACTTCGCGCTCAGATTCGAGCCATCGACAACCACGTCGCCGTTCGACAATCTGTGCAGGATGCTCGACGTCTCGTCTGGTGGGCCGCCCGCGAAAGGAAGGCATATCAGAACATTCTAATCTCCTGCTGTCGATATCAACTGCTGTTGGAACTAGTACTTTTTTTTAATCGACAGAGGGTGGTTGGAACACACTGCTGGGGCTACATGGCATTGCTGCATGGGTGTTCCTGGGTTAAGGAAGTATGCCGAACCAAAGTCAAGAATAGCGGCCGTGGCGCCGAAATGGGCACAAATGCCCTGTTGCGACAATTTGCAATAATAGAGACGAGAAAAAAATTCACTCGCG
>JABUQX010075935.1:0-10000 GCA_015478945.1 Trachelipus rathkii
TAGCATCAGTAAATTCGTCTATTCTCCCTGATTCCAAATATATTTAATATTTAGGTTATAAATTGAAAATTAAGATAATTATGAGCCTATAAAATTTAGGGGTGAAGCACTCCCCAAACACTTTAACTCCATATAACTCAAAAACCTTGTTATAGGAAATTTTATTTCCGTCCTCAGGGCATTCCAGGACAGACCAAATAAAACAAAACACCATTATGTCTGAAAATTGGTGTATAGGCAGTGGTGAACTACAGCCGGTTCGGTAGTTAAAACTTTTTTAAGGAAAGTGAACCAGTAATTAACTCTTTTGCGATTTCTTTAAGCAGGAAAGCGAACCGGCAGCTAAGTCTCATGACAAATCAAATAAGTTTGCTAAAATTTTGGCACTCACCACTGTATATAGGGTTATTTCACCTGGAAAAGAAACTGGTGCAAATAAAAATTTCCTATGACAAATGATTTTTGAGTTATAGGGGTTAAAGTTTTTGGGGAAGGCTTCACCAATAAATATCATAGGGTCATAATTCCATTAATTTTCAAATTAAAACCTACATGTTATATATATATTTGGAATCATGAAGAATAGACGAATCTGCTGATGTTAATTTCATGATTCTATGATGAACAGGAAAAATGTTCTATTATTTTATATTTTCTCTAACTCCCACACCTTCTGGAAGGTGAAATCTATTTTTTATTTTTTGTATAAACTCTGAACTATTATCTATCAAATGAAACTGAAAAGGGTGGGGTATCAACCATTTAGATAATTTATTGGTTAATAAAAATTGATTACCATTTAATATTCATTATAAACACAAAAAAGAATTCTAATCAATTTCAATTTCTATGATGCAAAAAGATATTTCAAGGAGAACTTTAATAATTTAATTTAAATATTTCTAACATCGTATTTTTTGCTTGATCACTAGCACTCAGTGTCTGGGGTAAAAACCCATTCGACCACCCATTTAAGTTAAAATATAAATATATATAAAAAAGAATTTTAAGATCATACGTTTTCTAATCGTCTAAATCCAGATTTCATATTCATTTCATAATTTTTTTTATACTTCCTGATGTATATATGTTTACGGCATATATTGTCTCTTTATAGGAGAATGGTTATGGAGAATATGAGAGTGCAGTGTTGCTGAGAGGAACAACAACATGTAAATAAGAAATATTTACAGTAACATTTAAGCAAACGTTATTTATCATTAGGATGAAGAAACAATCATTTGCTGGGACAACTTAATTTAAGAAGCAGGGAATTGTGAAGAAAATACTAATTCTTTACTATATCTGATCTCTTTCAGGGAAAGGGATCACAAGCCCCTTAGTTAATTTAATATATTTATAAAATTTAATATTTAACAATTTGCACTTGCTATTTATAACAACCATTAGTTCTACAGTTCTACAATCTGAGAAGATAAGGTTTTATTTATTTTCAAAGAAGGAATGGGGAAACATCCTGTGTGATAAGAGTTCTGTGTGCTTGAAACCTGTTTAGGATTGTGAGAATCCTAACTAAGTAGCACACATGGGTATGTGGGAGCCTTGCATGCTTGTGTGTGTTGCATGTTTTCTCATAGGTGGGAACCTGCTTCATTAATGCATAGTAGGACTTGATGTTACTTGTATATACCATACATTCTTGATAGTAATAGTTAAACCCTTCTAATAGAAAAATACCATATAAATAAACACATAATAAAGAAGTTCAACTTCAAGAAAAAAAACACCAAGAAGAAGGACATTAAAAACATCAGTGACTACCTCTCATCTTTGTAATAAACATAGCTAGGCCTGGATATTCGTTTAATCACTTCCAATTATTTTACCCACTTTCTTGTAACATTAAATTTAGATTATTTTCTACAGATAAAATTTCAATTACATAAAAATAGCTGTCATCCTAAAAGAAGAAGTCCTTTTTATTTAGTATTTATGGCACATTATCAAATTTAATAACAGAAAAAATTTAAACATTATTTGGTTAAAAAAAAACAAATCATCAGACATACTCATCGACAGCCATATGAAGAACTTGCTGAGAGTCCATCAGAAAAGTATTTATGACCTGGAGTGCAGACATTCTAGCCGAGGGTGACGAATCTCTCAAAATACATGTCATTAGAGATGGAGTTTGACACATAAGTTGGGGCCAATATCCAAATTTATTTTGTCGTCCTGCTTTCTGTTAAAAGAATAGAAAATTATTAATTGAGTGATTTAAGGTTTAAAATATTTAAGCCAGAAATATACTTAACTTTATATGTACTTATTATAAGGTATATACATCATGAATGCATAAAGGAGTAGCTTATAATAATTTATTTCCCATATACGGTATACAATGTATGTTGATAACCACAAATTAACATGTGACAAAAGAAAATACAGGTCACAGTTTTTGAGAAAATTAATAAAAATTAAGTTCCCATATATTAAAAATTTTATGCTAACACATAATAATATGGAAGCAACTCTAATTTATAACAGTTGCAACTACTACTGAAGGGTAGAGTGGAAATAACAAAACTTTGATATCACAATGAATGAAAAACGTTAAGTGCAATATTCTTATTCTTAAAAACCTTTTCAAAGAAAAAACAAAATTAGGGAATTTTCAGATTTAACATGTGCGAGTGACTATATGCGAAAAGTTACTGAGATCATGACAGAAGTACACCAAATTATAATCATCTAAGTACATATATTCTTTCATTTACTTACATCCACAACTGCGTTAATTGTCAGTAATGCACTATTTCTAACTATTGCTATCTACAGTCATTATATACAAAGTGTTATCTAATGCATATTAATTACAAATATATTATACATAATTTTATGAACTATGAATTTATGAGCAATTTCTTTACACTGCTGTTCAGCTATGGGAGTCCTTATGTTTTAGTAAACAATAAAATTTTTAAGTTATAAAATTTGTTCAAGATCGTATTATTAAATATGAATATTATAGAACTTGAGTACGAGATTATTATCTCTCTAGAATATAATTTCTGAAATAAAAATATAAAAACTTCTTTAAAAACATTGAAAAAAAGACTTTTCTATATATTTTTTTCACGTTATTGTTTAGTTTCATGTACTTTTTTGCTCAAAATCCTTTATATTCGTTCAAAACTTAATCATTACTCTCTATAATATAGATTAATCTATTCAATAATAAGAGAGACTCGATAAATATATTAGCATAATGTAGAATACATTTGTAAATAAAAAACCTATAATACTTAAATATATATATATTATAAATATCAAATATATCTTTAAATAAACAAACTGAATAATTTTATTTATATCATATTTCATTTTTATATATATATATTAATTATTTTAATCTCACTAATTTCATATAATCCACATTAATACATATTTGTTACTTATATACAAATGTTGACTGTATTATATTTTTTTTTTGTAACACTATATTTTATTAAATTTAAACAAAAATTTTTTACTCAGATTGGTTACCATTTTATATTTTTGTTATATTATTATTTTATTTATTTATTATAGACATTTATTTTTATGGCTTTTTTAAATCAATAAAATTTATTTTAGTTTTATATTACTTAAATAATAATTTATTAATGCAATGGAAGTTTTGAAATGTAATAAAATTAAGAAATATATATAATGTACAACGGTACTAATTATATATATATAAAACCTAACACACTTACTACACTAACATTACATAAGTTTCTATGCTCTATAATACAACTAATGATTAAAGTATAACTAATCATCAGCGTAACTATAATAATGTATAACTACTTGATTCACTACGGTATTATAACGACACTAATATATTTATATACAAGAATGTATGACTGACGTATCACCAGTGACAACAATATAAGTGAATGTCGTTTTATATTTGTATTTATATATAACAATTATATATTATACCTGGTATAATATTAATATATTATAATACAAAAAATTTATCATTATTAATTAATATTCTAACCTAATTTATCATACTGACCAATCGAAAGTAATTAGCTAACTAGTAACACATAGTTTTATTTACATAATAATAGTAATATTTAACTAATAAAATTATATCAATTACTTTATTAATAATACCTAACTGATATTCAAATTCTACCCCGACAAATTAAATTTGCATATACATTAATATATACAAAATGCTTTAATTGCCTCAAATCACATTAATAACTATGATAATAAATTAATAAATTAATCTTTATGTAATAAAATTATAATCATCGAAGGTTATATAATGATGTGAGTTAATACAGTTTTACACTATGAGATAACCTACGAAGCAGTATAAATCAAGTAAATCAAAATCACTACTAAACCATAATAAATAAGTTATCTTTTAGAATAAATATATATCATATGAGATAAATTATATATATGTAATAGTTAATTACTGATCCTTAATAATAGAAGAAGAAGAAGAATATTCAAGTTAAATAAATTACAATATTAATATTAATATATATATATATTAATATATATTAATAATATACTATATATATATTAATAATATATATACGGTATATATATATATATATATATATATATATATAGTATATATATATATATATATATATATATATATAATATATATATATATTATATATTTTATATAATTATATATATATATATATAATATAATATCTATTATATTAAATATTTATATAATATATATATATTAATATATATATTATATTAATATTATATATTATATATATATATATAATTATTATAATTAATATATTAATATATATTATATATATTTAATTATTATAATATTATATTTTATAATATTGTAAAAATATTTCTTAATCTTTTATATATATTTTATCTACATTTGGATATATATATATATAATAATTATATGTATGTCAAATATGTCACATAGCTTGAGTAATATGTAGTAGTATTGAATAAAATATCAAATAAATATGACAATTAGGGTATATAGCATAGCAATAAGTCGATATAATGAAAATTAATAAAATCTCTATATCTCACCCTCAGCAATTACTATCGTTTATTATACTCTCGTTCATTATATTTTTTTTTTTTTCTCTCTTTTTTTTTTTTTCAAAGTTAGTAATATAAAATTAGAAAATTCTACCAAGATTCCATTTGGCCATTTTAAAAATTTGTTTGTCTAAGGAGATAATATGATCATTTTTGTAACATTAATATGATTTACCTACCTCTAAGATATTTCCCCCCAAGTGCTTCTGTGTTCTTTCAATACTTGCAGTGTCACTTAATAAATGTCCTTTATACTCAGTCGTACATTGTCCTTTTAAATAATCTATCTTGTAAAATGCTACTCTATTCTCGCTTTTCTTTTTTACTCGCTGCAAAAATCTAAATATCACTATTTAAACTTAATAGCACTCTTTCTTTTAGAATCTTTAAGTTCATCATCTTTTAATCTTTCTCAAGCTTCTCTGCTTTAAGAATGAGCCTTGAAGGTCCTCTCTTGAGTCATATAAAAGTTTCTCGTTTTGATAAAAAGGTTAAAATAAAATGGGTTCTCGTTTCCTGGCAACTTAATGAGTGAGCAGAGGTGGAAAAAAATTACAGCGTTTTTCAAATTCCTATCACTATCCAGGGAAAATATTACAATTCGGTCTTTCCTTCTCTCAAACATTTTTTCTACGTTATCCTATATGACATTTTTTACACTTTCTATAAATTTTAGTCTCTACGTCTCTCTCTATATCTGATAATTCAACTCTTCTCTCGCTGTTTTCAATTTTACTTTTTATTATTACTCTTACTATTAATTACTTTCTCTACTCTTTCACTCTATTATGTATTATTTACTCTAATTATTATATATTATTATATATATTTTATTATTATTTATTATTATTTAATAATTATTATTATTTAATTATTAATTTAATTATTAATTCTTAATTTTTAGTAATGTGTTAGCATTCAGCTGCATTGTAATTGTATTAATTATTTTATTTTTTAGGAAAAAAGTTATGTTACCCCATATGATATCTTAAAATATTGTTTAATTTAATTATTGTTAACGAGAAAAATTCATCCAACTGTATCAAAATTGCTGATCAGAATCCTTCATAGATATGGGCAATCCTTTAATATATTATACCCAATTCCTTAAATTTAATCTCAACGGTATTATTTTGGGCTCAATGTGACACTTGAATAAATATTGTGAAATTGGCTAAATATATTAATCAAGTCCCTACTTTATCCAGAAATAATGTATTATAATAATATTGTAATTTTTAAATAATAGTTTTTAATAATATTTCAATGTTATGGTTTTAGCTGAATATTAAATTTTTTTTCAACTTATTCAAGGATTTTGTTTTTAAAAATGATTGAACGTGTATATATATATAATATAATAATATATATAATATATATATTATATAATATATATATAATAATATTAATATATTAATATATATATATTATAATTAAATATTATTAATATTAAGTATATATATATATTAATAAATATATATATAACTTAGGATATTCAAACTTATTACATTATTATTAATTTTATACCTATCTATATGTATAGTATTAATTACAATCTTGAGGAAATCTATTTTGAAATTGCTCAAATTAGAAAAATGAAATGTCTGATAACCTCTTAGTGGAAATGATTTTTAATAATTTCGAGCCTAAATAGTAGTAACTATATAATCAGTCTATATCATCTACTATCTCTATATATCTTACTCTATATAATATATATATTATATATATATATATATACTATATATATATATATATAAACCATAATACTCTATACATATATATATTATATATAAATATATCAATATATCTCTATCTTCCTCCATTATCTATTTTTCTCATATTATAATTATATTTATCTATATATTACTATATTCACTATCTATTACTTAATATAATATCTTATCTAATCTATCTATTATATATATAAACTATTATCTTATCTAATATCTATATCTATATATATATCTATATCTATCTATATCCTATTAATTTTATAGTTAATTACTTAATATTGCTAATTTACTACTATATTTACTATCTATCGTAATAGTCTCATCTTACTAATCTCGTATTATTAAGTATGGAGTAAAAAGAAATAATAAAAATTACTGAACTTATTAAGAGAACTGCAATTCAGATCAAAGATAAATTTATTTGCTTATCACGTTTAATAAAACATCATTCAAATTGTTGTAAAAATGTTTTATTAGTTTAAGATTTCGGATATATTATATATTATATATATATTATTATACCTAGTTTTAACGAAATTCAAATTATATATTGTTAATGTATAATAATATATAAAATAAATAAATAAATATATATAACCTATATAATTATATAGGAGCTTAAATTATTAGATATATAATAAGTAATCAATATTAGTCAAGTTAACAATATAGAACAGTTTGAGAAGTTATAGTTTATTTCTACTACTCACATATTACCTTTATTATATATTATATTAATAAAAAAAAGGTAATTTTATTCATATTCCATAGTTATTTGAGTAATCATTATTTTATTTATTATTTGTATTTTCAACTCTTTCTACATCCAATTTGTCGTATTTTAAAAATTTTTTTAAACTCACCTCAACTAATTTTGAAAATTCGTAGTATGACCATCATTTAGTTATTATTATTATAATATATATTATATTTATATTTTTATAATATTATTATAAGTTATAACTTTTTAGTATATAAAATAATATTAATATATATTAGTTATAAATTATATTGAAAAGAGGTATTATTTAAGTTTAATATAGTATAATATATTTAGACGTATGATGCCCTAACTACAAATAACTAAATATGGATCATTAATTTAATATTTATGATATATATTGATTAATATTAGGATACTATATCACTTCAATAAAGACAGAGTGAGTGAATAATAAAATTATATGTATATACAAATTCATATCAATAATAGATGTGCACAATTTAAGCAGTGGTTATAATAGCTCACAATATAAGAATTATATATCCAGAATGATAAAATTAATCATTGTTTTGGTAGAGAGTGTGTAGAAGTGGGGAGAGCGTTATCACTCTAGAGATTATTTTTGCAAGTGCTCTTGATAATTTTATAGTTTCAATATATAGGGATATATAGATATAATATATTTGCTTTAAAGGAAGTCCCTTTATAATAATTCTCCATTTATTAACAAAATGCACTTAATTCTATATTTTATAAAATGCAAGTGAAAATAATCTTATTAATTAAATAGCTATATATTGTATTATTATATTATTTTTTATTAATATTGAAACATATTGAAGAAGAATTAATCTTTTATAGCGTAACTTTTTCGAGATTGTCCAGAAGTTTCTCTCAGCTCGGTTACATGAGAATTAGTAATATGAAGCGCACATTCAGCGATGCCTTGAAGGGTCATATGCAAAGAATAAGAAAATGTGTGGAGAGAGAGAGAAATCAAAAAGTGATAACCATAAAATTGGTAAGTTGGGGAATAACTAGATTTTTATAGGATTACGTTAAAAAATTGCCAGTATCTTGTTAATTATCCTCTATTAGTGGAAATATTAAACTAGCCTTTCAAAACACAATTTTTTAGACCTAAGACTAATTAATTTTAAAATTAGGCTAGGTCTTCTATATGAAAACAACTTCCTTGTATTTAAATAGGAAATTTTCAAAAATTATCGCAGTATATATATAGATATAATAATTACTCTCTATATCTCACTAATCATTGGTCTATATTTACCTACTATTTATATTACTATTATATAATTATATAATACAAATATATATCATCTCTATATATATATATATCTATATTTATATCTCTATCTTTAATTATACTAATTTATTTTCTTATCCTTATTACTCTCTATATATATAATATTCATTATATTCTATTTCTCACTATATCTTGGCCAACCTAAAGGAAAGTTTACCCGCATCAAATCCTCAAAAACTAAAGTAGGTACAAGAAACCTGATAACATATTGGAACTGCGTATGAAAATTTGTACGGAATGAAAAAAAAAAATTTATTTTTTATTTTTTAATTTTTTTTATATCTCCAAAACTAACATAGTGGAAGAAAACTAATATCATATATGGAATTAGCGTGTGAAATATTGTATGATAAAAAAAAGCAAAAAAATTTTTTTATAGAAACAATACAATATTTGGAATCAGCATATGAATTTCTTTTAGGGGGCTCGAGCGACGGTGGGACAGGAGGGGGGACGAAGTCCCCCCGTCGTCGTCCCCCGGAAGGGCCGAGAGACCCCCGACTCTTTTGCATCTTTGCGGTTTACACTGGGATATGAGTCTCTTTCAGTTAAAAAAAAAAAAAACAAATTTTTTTTTCCCATTTTTTTTATTTAAATTTCAATACGCTGATTCTAATATGTCATTAGTTTTCTTTTCTTGTTCCCGTAGTTTTTTGGAGATATAAAAAAAAAATTTAAAAAAATTAATTGTTTTTTTTTTCATTTTCCATACAAATTTCATAACGCTGATTCCATATGTGTTTTCAGTTTTCTTGTACTATCTTAGTTTTCGAGATATGATGCGGGTAAACTTCTTTAGTTTCACCTATTATATATATTATATAATATAATATAATTTATATATATATATTATATATAGGTATATAATATATATATATACTAGTAATATATATAATAATACTATATATATATATATATATATAATATATAATATATATATATATAGTATATTAAATATAAGTCCATCACACCACCACCACTTGAGAAAATGACGGGATAGGTAGTAAGGTTTTTATAGGCCATTCTGGTGTGAGGCCTTCTTTCTTCATTATTTTTTGCAACCTTCTCGTCTTTTTTCTCTACTTCTCTACACTTTGTGAAACACCACCTCCTCTTCTTGTAGACCCTCACCTCTTGCTCATACAACCGAAA
>JABUQX010075935.1:12500-14659 GCA_015478945.1 Trachelipus rathkii
ATCCTGGGACTTATCAATGCTTATATTATGTAAAATACCTAGTCTATCCACCAAAAGAAATACTTTTTAGCAATATATGGCCTAACGAACGCTACAAGCTGTGTGAGTGGTGTCAAACTTAACAACTACTGTGACTAAAAATCCGGAACCAATTTGGGCTTAGTCCAAAATATACTTATATGATCACCGGCTCTCAAACTGCATTCATATACTTATTAAAGTGTTTGCAAACTAGAGTCGCACTCAAACAACCAATGCGGCAAACTCATCGGCTTCCAAATATTAACAACTCTATTATAATTTGAATTAAGAATGTTTTCTTAATGATTAGAGGCATGGTCATCGCAATTACCGTTCACTAATGTTCTTATCTCGCGTTCCCTTGGTCTCCCATCCGTGGTCTACCTATGAAGATGTATTGGTCTTCGTATATATCTTTAGATGGAATTATTTTTGTGACTTGTTATCAAGTAGCTCTGAGAGAAATCAGCCTTTCTAACAGAGATCCATTATATTGTAAATTCCACTCATCAGTCTCCATCATTATAGCTCTTACCTCTCAAACCCAGAAATCATCCATTGTTCGCTCTACGTCACTCTCTCCCAGCATATCTGTTTATGGTCTTTCAATCAAAATAAGTTGGACTGCAAACTTGTGGACAATTACTAGTTAATACTCGAGGCTTCAACGTAGCTAGTTAAAGTTCTACCTTTATAGACTTCCCTTGTTTTGTAAACGGACATTGCAATTTTTATCAATACGCCTAGCATAACTTATATTGAGTATTTTATTCCTTGTACTTTCAAATTACATGTTTAACTTTTCCTGGTCAAGCAGGGACTGCCAAGACGAATCCCATTCATAATCGTGAGTGTAATAAATGTATCTTTTTATTTGGGGTACACCGCTAAGTGAGCAATTACTTTTTACTGTAATATGGTCAGACTAAAAACTCCTTTTTGTTATGATCTTAAAAATTTATATTTAGGCAACAAAAAAAATGCAGGCTGAAAACATCTTTTTTTAATAATAAATATACATATGATAGTAAATGTCAAATATAATCAATAATAATCGCTGAAATAATATATGAATAATAAATAATTAATAATAATAATATAATAATAAAAATTATATAATTAATAAATAATAATCAATAATAATTTAATTAAAGTAATAATAATAATAATTAATAATATATAAATGAGAATATAGTTAATTAATAAAATCAAATAATAATAATATGATATACTATCTATAATTTTCAATAAATGAATAATAAAATATGATGTAATGATAAATATTAATAATAATTAATATAACATGAAAATTATATATTAGATTAATATAATATTAATAATTTAAGAATTATAAATAGATATATAATAATAATAATGATAATAAAAGGGAAGCACATGTGTTATATTCTAGGTCCTGTACTGCGAAATCAGAATAATCAAATGTTTTCTTTATTTAACAACTTGGAATGCGTGGTCACTTCTCCGTAATAGGGAGTGAAAGCGGGCAAATAAGTGTTCCTGCGCCCGAAGAAAGCCTTACCCTTACCGTAATGTCGCTAAGGCCCCCATTTTTTAGCCCCGTCCTTCGGGAGGGGTGTGAATCCGGCAATTGGAGTTACATCAATTTCCTTCTTACACGGGTTACCATCTCCATGGGGAAACGCTCGGTTTCGGGTGCGCGGCACCTACAATACCACTGATCATAATTGAAATGATTGATATTTCGACAAATAAATACGAGACCTCTTTTCTTCTTCTTATTTCTTCCAGTCCTACTCATTACTTTCTCTTCTAAATATGCATTACTTCAAAGTTTTTCATTGGGAACCTCGCCTCCAGGAGAGGGTGTCTCCAGACACCGATCAATCTTTGGGGAGAGTTTTCTGAAATCTCCCCAGGAAATCGGAAATCTGAATGCATTAAAAACATATACGGGTTAACACCGCTATTAATTATGGTGATAACAGTCACAAGTGTTGTAAGATATGTTCAACTCATCCGGAACCATGTTAGCGCACCGAGCCTCTGCACCGCGAGATGGGCCTCATTTTGCCTTCGAGGGCTAATAAACGATTGGGTGCTGCATTACTCTCAATTTGCATTATTCTCTTACTATTTAACGCGCAGTGGACTTAATT
>JABUQX010075936.1:0-35000 GCA_015478945.1 Trachelipus rathkii
TTAGAAAAATATCTTACCGATCCACGAATTTATTATTCTGAGCTATCGGTAGTTCGGGATTTTTGCAACTAAAAAAACTTCGTACTTTATCTCTGACTCGTTCTGTTGTTGAAAATATAAGTGTCGCCCTATCGATCTCAAAACGGCTGAGCGTCAAATGATTTTAGTATAACTCGCTCAACTCGATTAGTGATTTACGGGGAACTAAATCAAAGGCCTAATGAAAAATCTTATATAAAATAATATTATAATATATAATTAATTATAAATTAATATATATATAATATATAAGATATAATAATTAATATTATATAATATATTATTATATATTTAACATTTAGCTTAACCGGGTATTCATTCGTATTATTAATTTTTTTTTAATTATCACCCTCATCGTTCTATGTTAATAATTTAGATTTAACTAAAATTTAAAAAAAAATTAAAATAAATAATACATAATACTACGATAGCTACAAGAAAACTAATAAATTTTTTTTTTGAGAAAATGTCTAAAATGGAAAAAAAATTTTTTGATTTTTTGGGCTATTTATTTTTTTTCTCGAAAACTACGATGCACAAGAAAACAATACATTCTGATCAGTAAGAAAATGTTCTAAAAGCAAAAAAATTTTTGATTTTTGGGGGGTATTTTATTTTTTCTCAAACTACATAACTACATAATAAACATCGGTGATCAGCTAAAAAAATTCAAAAATTTAAAAAATTTATTATTTGGTTCCGGCTTTTTTCTCGGAAACTACGATAGCTACAAGAAACAATAACATCGTGAATCAGCGTAGAAAATTGTTCATAAAGCAAAATTTTTTTGATTTTGGGGGTTATTTTATTTTTTCTCCAGAAACTGATAGCTACAAGGAAACTAATAACATTCGTGGAATCAGCGTAAGAAAATTGTCCTAAATGGCAAAAAATTTTTTTGGTTTTGTCATTTATATCTTGCTTCTCATTGTTGGAAAACTAATAACATCGTGGAATACGTAAAAAATTGTTCTAAAAAATGGCAAAAATTTTTTTTTTGATTTTTGGGATTTATTTTTTTCTCAAAAACTACTATAGATACAAAACATAACATCGGGAAATCACGAACAAAGTCAAAATGAAAAAAAAATTTTTATTTTTTTTTTTATCTTTTATTTTTTCTTTAACAGCATGCTACAACAGCACCCAGGTACTGTGAACGCCGTAGATAATGTTCGATAATGCAAAAAAAATTTTGATTTTTGGGCTATTTTATTTTTTTTTCTCGAAAAATATCGATAGCAGCAACTATTTTTCCATTTTAAAAAATTTCTACGTGACTTCCAAAGGTTATTATTTGTAGCTATCGTATTTTCGAAAAAAATATAACATAATAAAAAAAAAAAATTTTTTTCATTTTAGAACAAATATCTACCTGATTCCACGAATTTATTATTTCTGTAGCTATCGTTTTGATTTTGCACTAATACCTTCGACTTATATGTATTTTTTTAGTTCGTTTGTTCGTTGACCGGTCGTCTCGTTCGTTTGTTGACTATAAGTCGAAGGTCTAGTGCAATTCCGAAAAATATTTCGGACTAAATTTTGAGGAAATATTTCTTCGTGATATTTTAGATTTTCACACTAGAACTTGACTTATATCAACCGTTATATCGGTCATATGTAATGATAGTCTACTAAGGTTTGCGCGATCAAGTAGACTCGTTTTTTCGGTCCCTTCGAACGTACGATAGGTATAGTGTGCCTTGATCTGGGAATCGCAAACGTGCTCAAGGTTCAAACCATTTTCTAACCAGACTATCGTATAACGATAGAGTCATTATATTGACGGTCTTGGAACTTAGATAAGTGAGGCATAAGGCTAAGTGGAAATCTAAAATATCATATAGAAATATTCCCCCATACATTTGTCAGTTTTTTTTCGGAATTTGCATCTAGACTGCTTATATTAGTCCCCGATAGGCGTCATATATTTATCATATATGTGAACGATAGGTTCTCGAAACTAGATAGGCTACAATACTAATTACATTCGGGAATCAGCGTGAAGAGTAAGTTTCAAATAGGAAAAACAAATTTTTGATTTTTTTTATAATTTATTTTTTCTCAAAACTAACGATAGTACAGAAAACAGATATACAAAGATATACAAAAAAAATGTTCCAAAAAAAAAAACATTTTGAATTTTTGGATATTTTTATTTTTCTCAAAACAGCTATGCTTACAAAGAAACAATAACATCGGGAAGTCAGCGAAATAATTGTTCTAAAAAAGGGCAAAAAAATTTAAATTTTGATTTTTTGGCTATTTTATTTTTTTCCGAAACTATCGTATAGCTACAAATCTAAGTAACATTCGTGGAATCACGAAGAAAATTGTTCAGAATGGCAAAATTTATTTTTTTTGTGTTTATATATAATACACTAGTGGATGTTATACTGTGAAGAGAGTTGATGATCACGATCGACATAGGTAAGCTATCTACATTCATATCTGGGGATAGAAATAGTATTGTGCATAGAGATACGTCGAGTTAGAGGTAATTAGTGAGTCCAAATTATAGTTTCGAGTATCGATGAAGCGTTATACTAGCTAATATCTTCTTATTGCATATATTAAATATCTGTACTGTTCCAAAAATATGTAAAAAAAAAATTTTTTGAATTTTTGGGATATTTTTTTTTTTTCTCAAAAACTACATAGCTACAAGAAATTACATTGTGGAATCAGCGTAAGCATAATTGTTCAAAATGCAAAAAATATTTTTATTTTGGCTATTTATTTTTTTTTTCTCGAACTACAATGCTACAAGAAAACTAATACATTCTGAATCGAGCGTAAGAAAATGTTCTAAAAAAGCAATAATTTTTTTTTGATTTTTGGTGGTATTTTATTTTTTTCTCAAAAAATACATAGGTAAAAAAAACTAAATACATTCTGGAATTCAACGTTAAGAAATGTTCAAAAAAATGGAAAAAAATTTTGAATTTTTTTGGATATTTTTTTATTTCTCGAAAACTCGATAGCTACAAATAAAACATAAATTCGTGGAATCAGCGAAAAAATTGTTCTATATATATATATATATATAAAATTTTGTTGTTTGGGGCTATTTTATTTTTTCTCAAAAGGATAGTCAGAAAACTAATATAACAATTCGATGAATCATCGTATGAAAATTGTTCTTATTAAATGAAAATAAAAATGTTTTGATTTTTTTTTTTGTGAATTTATTTTTTTTCTCGAAAACTACGATAGCTACAAAGAAAACTAATACTTCGTGGAATCAACGTAAGAAAATTGTTCTAAAATGGCAAACTAAAATTTTTTTATTTTATTGGGGGAATTGTTATATTGTGTTTTCTCCAAAACTCACGATAGCTTTACAAGAATAACTAATAACATTCCGTCGTGGAATCATGCGTATAGAAAAATGTATGCGATCAAAGATGTATAACACAAATTTTTTATTTTTTTGGATATTTTATTTTTTTTCTCGAAAATCCTACGATATGCTACAAGAACTATACGAAGCACACGTGGGAAGTCTGCGTAGAGTATGATACATTGTTCTAAAAGATGGCAAAAATTTGAAGTGTCGTGTGGGTTTATTTTATTTTTTTTCTCTGAAAATTGTTTGGTGTCATTATTTTATTTACTCGAAAACTACGACTAGGTACACGGAAAATTGGTTTTTTCCCATTTTTAAACAAGTTCTCCTACGCTGATTCCAAAGGTTATTATTGTATTTTTTTGTAGCTATCGTAGTTTCCGAAAAAAAAAATAAATCCAAAAAAAAATCAAAAAAAAATTTTTTTCCCCTTTTTAAGAAAATTACGCTGATTTCACGAATGTTATTAGTTTTTTGTACCTATCGTAGTTTTCTAGATATTCGACCTATACTTAGACTTCGACTTATATCTCTGACCGTTCGTTCGTTTGTTTGTTGAACTAATATATAGTGTCGCCCTACGGAATCCGCAAAAGCGGCTGAACCCTTGTCAAATGCCACCGGGTGCGTAGGTAATCTCACTGTAGTGACAGACTGACGCTTTCAACTCGTGATGAGAAGTGATTTTTTTCAGCGGGAACTAATATGTCAAAGGTCTAAGTGTGAAAATTTAATATATTATATATATTATATATATATATATATATATAAATATATATATAATATATATATATATATATATATTGATATATATATTTATAATATTTAAACTTTTGCTTTACCGTTATTCATTCGCGCATTTATTTAATTTTTTTTTAATTTATCTATTTTTTAAATTCAGTTTTCTATGTTAATTAATTTTTAAGAGTAACTAACTAAATGATCTTGACTCTTAGAGATGTAGTATCCACACACTAAATAGACTCGAATTATGTCTAGACTTGCACTTGTCGACGGCAGTTAACTAGGAAAAAAACCTTAAAAAAAAAATAAAACCATTCGTTGGGGAATCAGCGTAAGAAATTGTTCTAAATGGCAAAAATTTTTTTTGATTTTTGGGGCTATTTTATTTTTTTTTTTCTCAAAAACTACGATAGCTACAAGAAGACTAATAACATTTCGTGGAATCAGCGTAAGATAATTGTTCTAAAAATGGCAGAATAATTTTTTTGATTTTTTTGGGCTATTTTTATTTTTTTTCTCGAAAACTACGATAGCTACATGAAAACTAATCAAATAACCTTTTTTGAATCAGCGTAAGAAAATTGTTCTAAAAATGGCAAAAAAATTTTTTTTGATTTTTGGGGCTTTTTTGATTTTTTTTCTCGAAAACTACGATAGCTACAAAAAAACTGAATACTTCGTGGAATCAGCGTAAGAAAATGGTTCGAAAAATGGCAAAAAAATTTTTTTGATTTTTTTGGGGCTATTTTATTTTTTTTCTCAAAAACAACGATAGCTACAAGAAAACAAATAACATTCGTGGAATAAGCGTAAGAAATTATTCCTAAAAATTGGCAAAAATTTTTTTTGATTTTTGGGGCTATTTTATTTTTTTCTTCAAAAACTACGATAGCTACTAAAAAAAACTAATAACATTCGTGGAATCAGCGTAAGAAATTGTTCTAAAATGAAAAAAAAAATTTTTTGATTTTTTGGGGGGTATTTTTGTATTTTTTTTCTCAAAACTACGATACTACAAGAAAACTAATAACATTCGTGGAAACAGCGTAAGATAAACAATTAAAAAAAATGGCAAAAAATTTTTTTTGATTTTTTTGCCTATTTTATTTTTTTTCTCAAAACATACGTAGCTACCAAGAAAACTAATAACATCGTGATCAGGAAAGAATTTTGTGTTGAAAATAATGAAAATTTGTTTTTTGGATTTTTTTTTGGTTATTTATTTTATTTCTCGAAAACTACGATAGCTACAAGGTAACTATTGTTTTTCCATTTTTAAAACAATTTCTTACGCTGATTCAAAAAGGTATTATTTTTTTTGTAAAACAATATTAGTGTTTCCGAGAAAAAATAAATAATAAAAAAAAATCAAAAATTTTTTTTCCATTTTAGAACAAATATCTTACGCTGATTCCACGAATGTTATTAGTTTTTTCTTGTAGCTATCGTAGTTTTAAATTTTTTTGCACTTAGACCTTCGACTATATATCAGTTTCCCGCTTGAAACGTCCACTATTATTGGTTTGACACGTGGTGCGAGCGTGAATGCGTAGGTATTAGAGCGAAGAGCATACACACGGTCGTGAGCGTGAGCGAGGATTTAGCATGGGTCAAGCGTAGGTCGAGCGTGGGTTGAGCGTGGGTCGAGCGTGGGTTGAGCGTGGGTTGAGCGTGGGTTGAGCGTGGGTTGAGCGTGGGTTGAGCGTGGGTTGAGCGTGGGTTGAGTGTGGGTTGAGCGTGGGTTGAGCGTGGGTCGAGCGTGGGTCGAGCGTGGGTCGAGCGTGGGTCGAGCGTAAGTTGATGTTCCGTTCGGAAGAATATAGTATGTTTTGTGTTCGTTTGTTCGTCTGACCGTTCGTTCGTTTGTTTGTTGAACTAATATAAGTCGAAGGTCTAAGTGCAAATTCCGAAAAATAATTTCGACTTAAAATTTTTTGGGAAATTATTTTCTCTGTGATTTTTTTAGTTTCACACTTAAACCTTTGACTTATATCAGTTCCCGTTGCGACGTCCCTATATTATGGGGTTGAAGTGATAGTTTATACCTTAAAAGGTGTTGCGCGATCAAGTTAGATCGTTTTTCGATTCCCTTCGAAACGTCACTATAGTATAGTGTCGCCTTACGGGAATGCGCAAATAAGCGGCTTGAACCTTCAAATGCCACTTTTTAGTGTATCAACTCGCTTCAACTCGATATAGTGGACGTTTCAGCGGGAACCTAAGATAAGTCAACAGGCTAAGTGGAAATCTCTCATTGACGCGATACACGAAATTTTCCCCGATAATTTTCTGTTCAATTTTTTTTTTCGGAAAATTTTTTGCACTTAGCCTTCCGACTTAATATTAGTCCCGAATGGCCGTCAACTATATGACGTCCATAGTGGTTAACGATAGGTATCTCGAAAACTAGGATAGCTACAAGAAAACTAATAACATTCGTGGAATCAGCGTAAGAAAATTGTTCTAAAAATGAAAAAAAAAAATTTTGAAATTTTTTGGGATATTTTATTTTTTTTCTCGAAAACTACTATAGCTACAAAGAAAACTAAAAACATTCGTGGAATCAGCGTAAGAAAATTGTTCTAAAAATGGCAAAAAATTTTTTTTGATTTTTGGGGCTATTTTAAATTTTTTTTTTTTCTCAAAAACTCGATAGCTACAAAGACTAATAACATTCGTGTAATCAGCGTAAGATAATTGTTTTAATAAATGGCAAAAAAATTTTTTTTTGATTTTTTGGGGCCATTTATTTTTTTTCTCGAAAACTAAGATAGCTACAAGGAAACTAATAACATTCGTGGAATCAGCGTAAGAATATTTAAAAATGGCAAACAAATTTTTTTTGATTTTTTGGCTATTTTATTTTTTTTCTCAAAAACTACGATTGCTAAAAGAAAACTAATAACATTCGTGGAATCAACGTAAGAAAAATTGTTCAAAAAAATGGAAAAAAATTTTTGATTTTTTTTTGGATATTTTTAATTTTTTTTTCTCGAAAACTACGATAGCTACAAAAGCAACACTAATAACATTCGTGAATCAGCGTAAGATAAATTGTTCTAAAAATGGCAAAAAAATTTTTTTTGAATTTTTTGGGGGTAATTTATTTTTTTCTCAAAAACTACGATAGGCACAAGAAAACTAATAACATCGTGGAATCAGCGTAAGAAAATCGTTAAACTAAAAAAATGTAAAAAAATTTTTTAATTTTTTTTGGATATTTAATTTTTTTCTCGAAAACTAACGTAGCTACAAGAAAACTAATAAACATTCGTTGGAATCTAGCGTAAGAAAATTGTTATAAAAAATGGAAAAATTTTTTTTTGATTTTTTTGGGGTTTGAGCTTGCTAGATTTTTCTCGAAAACTACGAGCTAGATGGTAGCAGATGAGAGAGAGACACATAACATTACGTAGGGAATCAGCGTTGAAGCAAGCGTTGATGTTAGTGAAAATATTGTGATCTTACCTTGATCTGTGGTAGTAGTGATTATTTTGAGGTTATACAATGTGATATAGTTCATTATCTTAAGATCGAAAATTCGTAGTACAGGAAATATTGTTTTTTTCCATTTGAGTTTAAACAGATGGATCTAGTCTTAGCTGAGACCACCATGGATATCGGATGAGTACGTGGTTACGTGTGAGTGAGTATGTATCGGTGGTACTTTTACGGTGCGAGTAGAAAGAGCGCAAGTTAAAAGAGAGAGATCATAACACAGAGATACGAGAGTATTATTGGTGTGTGACTACTGAATATCGAGGAAAAGATTAAATGTGTACGAGTATTGAACAGCGTTGATTGCCACGACGGAACAGAGTTACTAGGTTTTCGGGAAGTTTTTTGGGAGAGTTCATCTACTTACTCCGGACAGAGGTACGTTCGTTGCTGTGAGTCTTAGAGCAGAGTAGGCTCGCACCCTGGAGAGAGCGGAGCGCAGCGGCGAAGATGAAGCGGCGTGAGCGGAGAGGTGCTTTCAAATGGCCACTTTTTTAGGTGTATAAACTGCTTCACTCGGATATATGTGCAGTTTCCAACACGGGAACTAATATGTTCAAATGGCCTAAGTGTGAAGAATCTTATATTATAAATATATATTATATATATATTAATATATATATATTATAATATAATATATACTATATATATGAATAGCTCTATACATGTAAATTATTATTTCGACAGGAATTTACACCGATAGAGATAGATATTTAAACGATATTTTAGCTTTACCGTTATTCATTCGAGCAATGTTATTTAATTTTTTTTTTAATTAGTCACCCTTCAATTTCCAAGTTTTCTATGTTATTGAATTTTTAGAGTAACTAAAACTAAATGATTTTTAAAAAAAAATTAAATAAATAACTACGATAAAAACTACGATAGCTACAAAGAAAACTAATAACATTGTGGATCAACGTAAGAAAATTGTTCTAAAAGGCAAAAAAATTTTTTTGATTTTTTGGGGGTATTTTATTTTTTTCTCAAAAATCTACGATAGCTACAAGAAAACTAATAACAATTCGTGAAATCAGCGTAAGAAAATTGTTCCTAAAAATGTAAAAAAAAAATTTTTTTAATTTTTTTGGATATTTTAATTTTTTTTTTCGAAAACTACGATAACTACAAGAAAAACTAATAAAATTCGTGGAATCAGCGGTAAGAAAATTGTTCTATAAAATGGCAAAAAAATTTTTTTGATTTTTTGGTGGTTATTTTATTTTTTTCATCGAAAACTTAACGGGGATAAAGGCCCCCCTAAAAAAACAAGAAAAAAAAATAAATAATCGATTTTTACAATTAGCGTGGGAATATTGCTCTGAAAATGGCCATTTTTTTATACTGGTTTTTTATTGGAAGGTTTATTTTTAAATAAATTCTAATATGCTACAAGAAAACTAATAACATTCGGTGGAATCAGCGTAAGAAAAATTGTTCTAAAAATGGCAACAAAATTTTTTTTGTAATTTTTTGTAGTTTATTTTTATTTTTTTTCTCAAAACTACGATAGCTACATATATATAAATAACATTCGTGGAATCAGCGTAACAAAATTGTCTAAAAATGACAAAAAATTTTTTTTTTTTTTTTTTTTTATATTTATTTTTTTTCTCGAAACTACGGATAGGCTACAGAAAACTAATAACATTCGTGGAATCAGCGTAAAATAATTGTTCTGAAAAAATGCAAAAAAAAAATTTTTTGATTTTTGGGGCTATTTTATTTTTTTTTCTCGAAAAATACGATAGCTACAAGGACTTATTTTTTTCCATTTTTAAAACAAATTTTTTACGTTTTTTCAAAAGTTTTATTTTTTTTGGTTTCTTTCGAGTTCGAGAAGAAAAAAATAAATAATCCAAAATAAAAAAAAAAATTTTTTTTTCATTTTTAGAAAAATAATCTTACGCTGATTCCCGAATGTTTATTAGTTCTTGTAGCTATTCGTAGTTTTCGAGTTTTTTTTGCACTTATACCTTCACTTATACGTTGGTTTTAGTTCGTTTTGTTCGTCTTGGACCGTTCGTTTCTTTGTTTGTTGAACTA
Organism: Trachelipus rathkii; assembly: GCA_015478945.1. Classification (NCBI taxonomy): domain Eukaryota; kingdom Metazoa; phylum Arthropoda; class Malacostraca; order Isopoda; family Trachelipodidae; genus Trachelipus; species Trachelipus rathkii. Next base: position 9,680 of record JABUQX010075936.1, read on the forward strand.
ATATAAGTCGACGGTCTAAGTCAAATTCCGAAAATAATTTCGACCTAATTTTTTTGGAAATTATTCTCTGTGGATTTTTTAAGTTCACACTTATGACCCTTTGACTATATCAATTCCCGTTGATACGTCACTATATGGGTTGAATGATAGTTTCTACCTTAAAATGTGTCGCGCGAGCACGTTAGGTCGGTTTTCGGTTCCCTTCGAAACGTCACTATAGTATAATGTCGCCTTACGGGAATCGCAAAAGCGGCTGAACGCTTTCAAACCATTTTCTTAAGCTCAGACTATCGTTAAACCGATTATGACGTCATATAGTGACGCCTGTTCGGGAACTAATATAAGGCGTCTAAGTGTGAAAATCTCTAAAATCACAAAGAAAATATTTCCCCCGATAATTTTCTGTTCAAGTTTTTTTTTCGTAATTTTGCACTTAGACCTTCGACTTATATAGTCCCGATGAGCGTCCATATTGAGTCATAGGTGGGTTGGACGATCAGGTTCTCCGAAAACTAGATAGTACAAGAATACCTATAACATTCGTGGAACAGCCGTAAAGATAATTGTTCTTAAAATGGAAAAAAAAATTTTTTGATTTTTTTTTATATTTTATTTTTTTTCTCAAAACTACGATAGAAAAAAAATAACATTCGTGGAATCAGCGTAAGAAAATTGTACTTAAAAAAAATGGCAAAAATTTTTTGATTTTTTGGGGATATTTTATTTTTTTCTCGAAAACTACGATAGCGACAAAAAACTATTAACATTCGTGGAATCAGCGTAAGAAAATTTGGTTCCAAAAATGAAAAAAAAATTTTGAGAATTTTTTGGATATTTTATTTTTTTTCCAAAAACTACGATAGCTACAAGAAAACACATAAATCGTGGAATCAGCCGTAAGATAATTGGTCTAAAAATGGCAAACAATTATTTTTGATTTTTTTGGGTCTATTTTATTTTTTCCTCGAAAATACGATAGCTACATAGCAAACTAATAACATTGGTGGAATCAGCGTAAGAAAATGGTAAAAAAAATGCAAAAATTTTTTTGATTTTTTGGGGCTATTTTTTTTTTTTCTCAAAAATAGAAGGTTCAAGAAAACTAATAACATTCGTGGAATAACGTAAGAAAATTGTTCAAAAAAATGGGAAAAAAAATTTGAATTTTTTTTGGAATATTTTATTTTTTTTTCTCGAAAACTACGAAAGGTACAAGAAAAACTAATAACATTCGTGGAATCTGCGTAAGAAATTTCTGAAAATGGCAAAAAAAATTTTTGGTTTTTTGGGGCTATTTTTATTTTTTTTCTCAAAAGTACGATAGCTACAAGAAAACTAATAACATTCGTGGAATCAGCGTATGAAAATTTCTACATAAAAATCAATGATTTTTGATTTTTTTGATAATTTTATTTTTTTTCCTTCGAAAACTACGATAGCTACTAAGAAAACTAATAACATATTCGTGGAATCAGCGTAAAAAAATTGTTCTAAAAATGGCAAAAAATTTTTTTTATTTTTTGGGGGTATTTATTTTTTTTTTCACTCCTCGAAGGGAGGTATTTATCCCTCATCCATTATTCGTGGAATCAAGCGTAAGAAAATTGTCTAAAAATGTAAAAAATTTTTTTTTAATTTTTTCTTTTGGGGATATTTTTTATTTTTTTCTCGAACAACTACGATATGCTACAAGAAACTATACATTCGTGAATCAGCGTAGAAATTGGTTCTAAAAAAAATGGGGCCCCCCCAAAAAAATTTTTTTATTTTTGGGTTATTTTATTTTTTTTCTCGAAACTTACGAATAGCTACAAGAAAAACTGAATAACTTCGTGGATCAGCGTAAGAAAAGTTGTCTGAAATATGAAAATTTGTTTTTGGATTTTTTTGGTTTATTTTATTTTAATTTTCTCGAAAATACGATAGCTACAGGGAAACTATTGTTTCTCCATTTTTAAAACAAATTTCTTACCCTGATTTCAAAAAGGTTATTATTTTTTTGTAGCTATCGAAGTTTTCGAGAAAAAAAAATAAAATCCCAAGAAATCAAAAAATTTTTTTTTCCATTTATAGAATATTTTACGCTGATTCCACGAATGTTATTAGTTTTCTTGTGTTTGCTATCGAGTTTTCGATTTTTTGCAACTTAGACCTTTCGACTTATATCTCTGGACGTTCGTATCGTTTTGTTTGTGAACTAATATATATGTCGGCCCCTACGGGAATGCGCAAAGCGGCTGAAACGCTTTCAAATGCCACTTTTTAGTGTTATATGAACTCGCTTCAACTCGATTATGGACGCTTAACGGGAACTAATATGTCCCAAAGGTCTAAGGTGAAAATCTTATATATATATATAATATATATATATATTATTAATATATATATATATATATATATATATTATATATATATATATATTATATATAAATATATTATAAGGTTAGTGTCTAAAGCTGACATCATGTAACGTAGAGAACAACACAACCTACACAGTAAGGCATACACATTGTTGCATATGCATGGCACAGAAAAAAAAGACTTTGACCGCAAAAAATGGGCCCAGAGTGTTAGGTGGTGTTAAAACTAACGAATACCCACGGGTAGACCACCCCGATGTCAGGAGTCGGGTCTCTCGGCCTCTAGGTGGACTACGGGGGGGACTAATCCCCCTCCGGGGATGGTCTCCGACCCCCGCTCTTTGGTCTTTGGTGTCGCGGGGGTTCCTTCCCCGACCATCCCCTCCGGGGTATGAGACATCCCCCCCTTCGTCCTCCCACGGCTTCGAGCCCCCTAAAAGAGGGTAAACTCTTTTTAGGGCTCGAGCCCACCCCTATATGCCATGATATATATATATATATATATATATATATAATATATATATATATATATTATATATATATATATATAATATATAGGGCTCGAGCTGAGCCCCCTATATGGCCATGATATATATATATATATATATTTAACACTTTAGCTTTACCGTTATTCATTCGATCATTTATTTAATTTTTTTTTAATTTAGTCACCCTTCAATTCAGTTTTCTATGTTAATTAATTTTTTAAGGTAAATAAACCTAAATGAATTTTTTTAAAAAAAATTAATATATAAGTAATTCTACCTCATAATTCTACGATACTACAAGAAAACTATAACATTCTGGAATCAGCGTAAGAAATTGTTCTATAAATGGCAACAAAAAATTTTTTTGATTTTTTTGGGGCTATTTTATTTTTTTTCTCGAAAACTACGATAGCTAACAAGAAAACTAATAACATTCGTGGAATCAGCGTAAGAAAATTTATTCTAAAAATGGCAAAAAATTTTTTTTGAATTTTTGGGGGTATTTTTTTTTTTTTCTCAAAAAACTACGATAGCTACAAGAAAACTAATAACATTCGTGTAATCAGCGGTAAGAAAATTTTTCTAAAAATGTAAAAAAAAATTTTTTTAATTTTTTTTGGGATATTTTATTTTTTAGCTCGACTCTACGATAGTACAAGAAAACTTGTCACATTCACTAAACTGCCCAGGCAGCTTGCTCTTTGATTGCCCCAAAGGTACGAGTTGATTTTTGGGTTTTATTTCATATTGTTTTTCTCGAAAACTATAGCTACAAGGAAACTAATAACATTCGTGGAATCAGCGTAAGAAATTTGTTCTTGAAAATATGAAAATTTGTTTTTGGATTTTTTTGGTTTTATTTATTTCTCGAATACTACGCCCTAGCTACAAGGAACTATTGGTTCTCCACTTTTTAAAACAATTTCTTACGTGTGAATTCCCAAAAAGGTTATTATTTTTTTTTGTAGCTATCGTAATTTTGAGAAAAATAAATTAAACAATCAAAATCAAAAATTTTTTTTTTCCATTTTTTAGTAACAAATATCTACGCTGATTCCACGAAAATGTTATTGTTTTCCTTGTGGCTATCGTATTTCGATGTGTTTGCACTTAGACCTTCGACTTATAATTAGACCTTCGACTTAGCACTTTCGTCTGACCGTTCGTTCGTTTGTTTGTTGAACTAATATAAGTCGAAGTCTAAGTGCTAAGTCGAAAAATAATTTCGACTTAAAATTTTTTGGGAAATTTTTTTTTTGTGATTTTTAAGATTTTCACACTTAGACCTTTTGACTTATACCGTTCCGTTGCGGACGTCACTATTTGGGGTTGAAGTGATAGTTTATACCTTAAAAGGTGTTGCGCGATCAATGTTAGATCGTTTTTGAATCCCTTCGAAACGTCACATATATAGTGTCGCTTCGGAATCGCAATAAGCGGCTCAAATCGCTTTCAAATGCCACTTTTTAGTGTATTCAAACTCGCTTCAACCGATATAGTGACCGTTTTCAACGGGAACTGATTATAAGTCAAAGGTCTAATTTGAAAATCTCTAAAGATGCCAAAAGAAAATAGTTTGTCCCCCGATAATTTCTGTTCATCTTTTTTTCCGAAGATTGATGCCTCAGCTGTAGACCTTCGATTTATTAGTCCCGAAGGGCGTCACTTATGAACGTCATAGTGGGTTAACGATAGGTATCTGAAAACTAGGATAGCTACAAGAAAAACTAATAACATTCGTGGAATTAGCGTAAGAAAATTGTTCTAAAAATGGAAAAAAAAAAATTTTGAAAATTTTTGGGATATTTTTTTTTTCTCGAAAACTACGATACTACAAGAAAACTAATAACCTTCGTGGAATCAGCGTAAGAAAATTGTTCTTAAAATGGCAAAAAAAATTTTTTTTGATTTTTTGGGCTATTTATTTTTTTTTCTTCAAAAACCGAGATGGCTGTGATTTTAGATTTTTCTTATTTGTGGTATACTAATGAGTTTCGGGTAACATTTCCCGGAGACCCCCGTCTTAACACTAACATTCATGATGTTTCTTCCATCAGAGGTTACAAGGAAATACTAAATTCTCGAGATCAAAGAGAAAGACCCGATCGTCCAACAGTATTACCCACAGACGAGACCAGAAACTAAATAACTCGTGAATTCAGCGAAGATATTTGTTCTAAAATAGGGAAAAATTTTTTTGATTTTTTTGGGTTATTTATTTTTTTTGTCGAAAACTTCGATACTAACAAAAAAAATAATAACCTTTTTGGAATCAACGGTTAGAAATTTGTTTTAAAAATGGAAAAACAAAAGTTGCTTGTAACTATCGTAGTTTTCGAGAAATAAGTGTTATAACCAAAAAAATCTAAAAACAATTTTCGATATTTTCAAAACAACTATCTTACGCTGATTTCACGAGTGTTATTAGTTTTCTTGTACATTTCTAATTTTCGAGAAAAAAAAATAAAAATAGCCCCAAAAATCAAAAAAATCCCTCCCCCATAAAATAGAAGAATTTAGAGGTTCTGATTCCACCATTTTTTTTAACATTGTCAACCCCGTACTCCTTAGTGCGATTACTCTCTATCTTTGCACTGACTTGATCTTCTTGTTTCCTTTACTTACAAAGAATTTAGTATATAGATTATTATTATTATTGATTATTATATTATATTATTATTATTATTATATTATTAATTATTATTATTATTATATTATTATTATTATCCATAGTTTTTATTATACTTAGGTATAGTTTTATATAGCCTGATCTATAGTTTTGTATTGCATTGTGTATAGTTTTGTATAGCCTTATTTATAGTTTAAGTAATACACTATATTATTATTATTACTATTTAATTAATTATATTATATTTATATAATAATACAATATATATTAATTAAATAATTAATTTAATATTAATTATAATATTAAATTATTATTGTTATTATAAATATTAATATTATTATAATATAAAATTAATTATTAATATAATTTAATAGTAATAATAATTATTAATAATAAATTACATAATTAATATATTATTATTAATTTATAATATATAATATGATTTAATTATTATATATGAATTTGAATGCAAAGAACTAAAGTCGATTATTAAATAGTTACAATTAATTATGAATATTTATTATTTATAATTATTAGATTTTATTAATTAATATTATTATATATTATTTTATATTATTATTATTATTATTAATATATATATATAATTAATAATATAATAATATATTATATTATTATATAATTATATTATTATTAATAATATATAACAAATTTTATTTTTTATTATTTATCTATTTTCATTATAATAAGGTGAAAGATTACAATAATATATTAAGAATTAATCTATATATATACAATTATATCATCTTACAGAAACATTAACATAAAATTTAATGAAGAATGTCTCATATTACACCTCTAGAAGTACTCTAGTTGTCAAGTGATAATTTAGGGTTCTATTATGAATTTGAATTAAATTCTCTAATGTGATTAGTCATATATTTGGAGACACAAAATACTACTTTCTGACCTTAGTACTTTTTTCACAGCCGAATTCGACGACGAAAAACTCGAAACGAAAATGACTGTAAAAAAATCTGCTTATAGATGTTAATCACAATGAACGTCATTTTTTGAACGTCATCCTTTTAAATAATTTTAACGTACGTTTTCATGAGTTAAAAAAAAATATTCGGGATGAATCTGTATGAATAAGTTGGATACGAATATCCAGCTTGTCATTCAGAGAAATATGTTACACATCGGGTCGAGGGAATTAAATTCAACCTGAAGTAAATTTGTACTATACACATTTTTTCTATTGTTTATAATGTTACTGTTAGCGACTGCAAACTTTGGTCGAATCAATTTCTAATTTTTTCCTTAATAAAGTGACAACATGATACTGATACGACGGCGACTGAGATCACATAACATGAGCATTGACAAGTTATACTGGCGAGCAACACAGTATCAGCAAGCCCACCCATCGTTTGTTCCTGGACCACCAATACCCCGATTGTTTTTTTTATAGAGGGGAGTTGTTGTGGGTTTTGGGTTTTCCGGGTTAAAGTTCTTTTCTCTCGGCGAGGACCCTTATCTAACCGCTGAAGTTAATTAGGACAATGAGTACGAGGTTAGCACAAGATTAGAAATACTTTGTCATATTTGAGTGTAGATCATGTTCATCCAAAATTTCTATTTAAAAATAAGTGACGGATTTCAATTAAGGAACCCCAAATTCACCACTTTATTAATAAGGTATAGATAGAAATATCTAGAAATTGTTTAATTACGGTTATTTCGTTAACACGCTCATCCTGACGACCGAAATTTCTTGTGTATTCTTAATGCACACATTCAGACTATACAAAATTCTACAAACCTATAATCAACTAAAAAATTATTAATGCGTTTGTCGACATTGGGGATACTACAAGAGATAAATCACCGATATATGTATTATTTCAGCGAATGATCTTCTTCTCATTGCGCTTAATTAAAGCAATTATCAGTCGGAGGAGTAGGAACTTTTGATTTAAGCAGATCACTGACTATTAGTTGAATTCTTAAAATATGCAAAGCTTTCGAAAGTGATCTGTGTTTCGAGTGAAATTAATTAGCCCGAGATATCGTGGATCTGATATGGCGCTCTCTGTCCTCTTAATAGAAAACCTAAACTTAGTAATTTCACTAAGTTAACTGTCGAGTGACATGGACAAGAACACACAACATTCGAGAGAAATTTAGATGAATTCAACCACTAACGTGGGTTCTTCTAGACGTGTAACAATAATATTAGCGCACTACGTCTCTATGAATTACCAATACCCACCTTCCGTGTGCAGAACGCGATCGTGTAAGACTACCTGGCGCTGCCAAAAACCCTGGGGTGACAGACATTAGAATTGATTTTATCCAGTCTTCCACACATGACAGAAGGAAAGCTAAAAAATCATCTCTCGGTTTCTATACGACGGTAAATCAAATATAAAATAGCCCAATGAAATAAATAAAAATTTCTGTGCCATGTAATGTACTATAAAATGCTTAATCTATGCTTCACAAAGTTATTGGCTAAATCGCTTTAGGTATCGTAGTCCGCTGAGAAGGTTATCTAGTATTAATATCTCCGTGATAAAGACGAATAATTGAAATGGGAAATCAGTCGAGCTTCATTTCTGCAGAGTAACCCAAAACCCAACGATTTAAAAATATACTCCACTACACACTAATAGAAGAAAGAAGTTATATGCAACAATTTTTTTTTTTCATTTTTAGAACATTTCTTATAGATCGAAAATTCAGATCGCGAAATTGAGAATAGACTGATTCATAGATATTCTTATTGTGAGCATATCCTAAGTTTTTCGTAGATTGAGAGACTCCTCTTATTCGTAAGGACATCCCAATAGTAGACGAATATCAAATAATATAGTCCGACGCCCATTCTTGTGGCTCGCATGATCAGAGGTAATGTTGAAGTGTCGCGGTTATGATATGCATCACTTTCAAGAGCTTGAATTTATGAATCTGACAACACGCAGAGAATATTTACAACGACGAAATAGTCTATTTCTGTTCTTTACTGAGCGGTAATTTAGTAGGCAAGTATCTTCGACACTGAGAGCACTATATTTGACTTATATTGCATTACTTTCCGCGTGTATATGACACAAATTAATACGTTACAGAGTGAGAAACCTGAGTATGGTCTAAGAGAGGACGAGTATTGATGTAAACTAAAAAGACTGGTCGAGTGTATGGAAGAGTCGTTTGAACCGTTGGAACTCTGACTATTTTTTGCCGATGTCCGTAGGCGACATATACTATAGTAGCACGCGTTTTCGTTAATGTGATTCGAGAATTACTAGAGCATGTCTAATGATCTTGTCAAATACGCAGCAACACGAATGTATTTTTGTATAAATAATGCTATCACCTAATCTATCATCTTTCATTACCCCGAATACACTCAAATGTTCGGTTGATCGCTTGAGAACGTAATCCAACGGAGAACGCTAGAATATCAACAACCTTGGTAAGATTTACTAATTAAATCGAAAATGAATATAAATACTATCAAACAGAAAGTTACCTACCATCACGCGGACAGAGGTAATTAAAATAAATAACTCGAAGATCCTTATTGTTTTCGGCAGAATCTTTTAGCTGAGCGTTAATTATGCTGTTCGAATGAATATTCAGAAAATATTTCACGATAAAAATAACCGAACGAACGGTTCTAAGGACAGAGCTCGTAATACCACAAAATTGAAAACACAATAACAAAATGTATATTATACAGTGATTATAATAATGGCGAGAGTATGGACGCTAAAATGATAGACAAAACTCGAACACGATACGGTCTTCCTTAAAAAAATTAGAAGATCGAAAAATACATTGCCAGAGTGATTATTCTCTGAGTCTTGTAATGAATATTTAGTATTCTTAAGTAAGATGTCTCGGTGCCAAAATCATAAGAAAAATAGTTCGTCATTAGATTTTTTCTTTTGATTTGTGGTGTAAACTATTTATTTTTATCTCGTGATAGCGACTACGTACATAACTATACAAAATAATAACTATTGTATTTGGAATCTCAGCTGTGAGGACATCATTTGTTAAGAGAGTTAGAGTTGGTTAGATTATAAATATTGAATTCTAACTCCTGCTATTCTATCGTCAGAGATATATCAAAAAAATTTTCTAATGTACCTGTGTAAAAGGATAACTATAAAACGTACAAATTACGAAAAGCAAACGTAAACCATGAGCACTGATGAGTCTTCCAAAAAAAAATTACAACCTTGTGTCAATTAAATTTGACTGTACATGATAAATAAAGAATATAATTCATTTTCATTAGATGCGGAACTATGAGAAATGATATACACTGAAACGTTATTAATTGGTGTAGATTCGTTTTAACGCTTAGAATCTGGTGATGTGTGTGAATCTAACTCTCCTGAGCAAGTCGATAAATAACAAATGGATGTAAAGAGTAAGAAAATGCACCTTATACACCAGGAGTCTTTTATGGTCTAAAAAGAGAATTTATAATCTTATGTCCATTTTTATTATATACACAATTCTTATTTTCATAGTCTTTTAGAATAAAGCGACTGAAAGTGAGTAATTTCAGGTCATATTCTTCGCTAAAGACATTTTACTAGTTTAGTGTTCTTCCGCATAAAATTAAATATAGAATAAATACAATGAATATTCTTACCAAAACAAACTCTAAAATTTAAAAGCTAGTCGTGAAAACGTATTTATATTTTTATAATTACCTCACAGTAAAATATTATTTAAGGTAACATAAAGAGAAGTAAATGCAATAAGCCTGAATACGCTGATTAAACACACACTTTACACAACACTATATCAGATATGTAGTTTTCTTGGTTAGCTTCGGGTAGTTTGTAAGTAATAATATAAATATCATATAATTAAATATTTTTTTATTTTTAATATTATTATAATATTAATTTTATACCTTACGCTGATTAATTCATACGAGATGTATTAATTATAGATTAATTATTTATCTATATTGAGTAGTATACATTATTCATAGTATAGCTATATTTCGTGAATAGAAATAAAATATATAAAATTAGCCTACCTAAATAATAATAATACTAAATAAAAATTATATTTTTGCCATTATATATGCTTTGCATATGCATATAGTACTAGTTTATTTTCTTAATCACGATGTTCGACATATAAATACACCTTAGAAATTTGATTTAATTTATAGTTTATTGTTTATCTTGTAGCTTTATCAGTTCAGTAATATATATATACGTGTGTAAGATATTTATTTTAATTATCGATCTGTTATTTTTATTTTATATAAAGCCCTAAGGATTTCTATTGTTAGTTTTAAGCCTAATACTATCTCTTTTAAAAATTATATTGCTATCCTAATAAGCCATAGAATTATAATCTGATATATATGAAAGGCGTGAGACGTAATAATTAAGATTCTTAGAAGAAATTGTCAAAATAATTATTGATTCGTGAAATTAATAACGGTTTGCTCGTTTAGAGTGACTTTATTTATTTATTACATTTTATTCTCGATATATATACTACGATTAAGTATACAAAAAAAACTAATAAACTACACGTGGAAATTCAGCGTAAAGAATAGTTTGTTCTGATAATATGAAAATTATGTTTTTTGAGATTTTTTTGGTTATTTATATTTATATTTTCTCGAAAACTACGATAGGATACAAGGAAACTATTGTGTTTTTTCCATTTTTTAAACATTAATATTCTTACTGCTGATTTCAAATAAGTTTTATTTTTTTTTGTAGCTATTGTCGTTTTTCCCGAGAAATAAAAGAATAAAATAACCAAAATAAAAAAATTGTGTGTCTTTTGTCCATTTTTATTAGAAGTCTAAATACTTATCGCTTGAATGTCAGCGATTGGCTTATTAGGGTTTGTGCGTGTTATGACTAATCGGTGGAGGTTTCGACGTTGTGTGTCCTGAACCTAAGGATCCGGTTTCTGACGTTAGCATTTCATGCTCTGAGTTTGTGATTCGTTAGTGGTTGTGCGGTCGTGGTTTGTGAGTTAGAGTGGCCCTAGGGTTGTATCAGTTTACCATGGCGCTTTCTGTTATTGACAGTCTAACGTACTGTTTTTGTTTGTTCACAATCTGACTTCCCCTCAGTGGTGAAAAATGCTTAATACTGTAGGTTGTCGTGACAATTCCTATAAAGTTTACATGTATTTTTGGGATACATCTTGTAATGAGAAACTACTTTAACTCACTTTATATAAGTATTATATATTTTTAGAATTATTTAATCACATATATATATAATTTATACTTTAGTATATATTCCTATTTGACTTATTAATCTAGTTCCCTTAGGAGTACGTCAACTTATATTAGGTAATTGAAGTCTGATAGTTTTTAATACTTAATTATAAAGGTGTTGCACGATCAAGTAGATCGTTTTCGTTTCCCTTCGTAAACGTCCATCATATTAGTATATGTAATATAATATATGTGGAGTCGACCTTTATTTCCCGTAGCAAGCGCTGAACGCTTTTCAAGACAGTTACCTAAGCTAAAACTATCAATCAATCCGATTATCCATCTTCATGAGGTAGTGATGCCTGAATCGGGAACTGATATAAAATCGAAGATCTAAGTGTCAAATTCCGTAAATAATAATTTGGACTTAAAAAAATTTTGTGTATTAACTTTTCCTCCGTTGAGAATTTTAGATGTATAGCTGTTAGCACTTAACCTTCGCACTAATATCACTTTAGACATCCGACTTATATTCTCTAGACCTTCGACTTAGCACTGAGACTTCTGAAACGTCGAAGGCATTTTAGTAAACGACTATCGACTTAATACTATATGACCTTTGATCGGTCAAGCACATTAGTAGTGTACGACATAAGTACAGTATTCTCTGCACTGGTCCTCGTTCTTTTTTTTGTTGAGACTAATACTAGAGTCGAAAGTCAAGTGCAATTCCGATAATAAGACTTAAAATGTTTTTTGGGTCAATTATTTCTCTGTGTTTTTTTAGATTTTCACACTTCGACCGTGTGTGTACTGTATAGAGTGAGTGAGAGTGAGTGAAGACGACCTACTCTCAGCTAAATTGGGGTCACGTATTGAAGTGATAGTCTTATACCTTGTAAAAGGTGTTGCAGCGATCAGATTGATCGTGTGTTATTTTCGGTTCCCGTTCGGAACGTCACTATAGTAGGTAGGACGTCCCAGGAATCACGAGCACATATAGAGGGTGAGTGCTGTAGCATAGGGCGAAATGCCCTATGTTATGCATCATATACGATTGCGTTGCTCACTCAGCGCCGTCACTTACTAAGTTGAGATTGATAGTTAGGTGCTCTGATGTAAGCGTGCTACACACACACTTTCGAAGTGTAAGTGGCAAATTCGAAAAATAATTGGACTCTAAAAATTTTGTGTATTATTTTCTTTGAGAAATTTTAGATTTTAGCACTTAGACCTTCGACTTATACTTAGACTTTCGACTTATACTTAGACCTTCGACTTAGCACTTAGACATTCGACTTAGCACTTAGACCTTCGACTTATTCTTAGACCTTCGTACTTTAGCACTTAGCTACTATTTTTAATTTTTTTAATTTAGACACCCTAAAAAATGATTTAATAAAGAAAATGATATTTTATGGAAGACTAAATTAAAAAAAAAAGAATAATCGCATATTAAACAAAATTAAAAAAAAATATTATTATTTTTTGGCAAATATACGAATTTCGCGGGAAGCAAAAGCACGAAATAACGTTACTTTTTACATCTCGAGTGAGATGGTGCAAAATAAATTTTTCGTTCCTTAAGCGAGTTTTTTTCGAGAAAAACCAAAAAAAAGTAATTACGGGATCAAAGTCTATAAAGAATTGATGATCAGGTAACTTGAGTATTTTTTCGATTGCGGACGACGTTCCGAGCCATGGAAAGGCCCTAGACCCGATGATGAGATCCTAAAGACCTTTCGATTTTCGAGGGAGAGCTGCTGCCCTCTGTTCTAACGGGAATTCGCTCACCATCGTTTTCTCGGGTAGTGGTGTCAACAATTCCGTTAACGGTCCTCGCGCTTAGGCGCGGTGGGTTGAGCTGTCTGTATCGGTAGGTAAGCTAGAAGGTAGCAAATTTTGAGGATTTCTACTTCTCGGGCGCCGCACTCTAGTCGCAAAGTAGGGTTAAAAATTCGCGCCTTTTCTTTAGGGTGGCCGTGTTTTTAGCCCCCTTTTAAAGACCGAGACCTCATTAAATCTTTTATATATATAATATATATACCAACCCCCTCCAACCCCCTTAGTGATTTACCGTTATTTTTCTGCCTATTTTTAACGAATCGATGAAAAAAAGGACAAAAATATCAACCCTACTCTGGCGTTTCCTTTTTTAGTTTTATGGTAATAAAATATTTTGTCTTGTTTCATTTTTTATTCTTCAGTTATTAAAATATTTTTTTTGACGAAAGCGTGAAATAACGTTAAATTTTACTTCTCGGGAGATGGTGCAAAATATATTTTTCATTCCTTAAGCGAGTTTTTTTTCAAGGGAAACCAAAAAAAAATTAATTACGGAATCAAAGTCTATAAAGAATTGATGATCAGGTACTCACGTATTATATAAATTTTTTTCTTTATACTTAATTTTTCTAAATCTTAATAATTAAATATTTCCAGCTATCATGTAAATCGAAGGAGTTTTTTTTCATCTTAATTGTGAAAGATATGAAATTCGGTGATGTTGGAGAGTTCTGACAATCGAGAACTCAACTTTAGATCGTAGGTATTACGTATTTTTGCGCTGACCGCCGCATGGCCGCTCTTTTCGCATTGGAACCCACCAATATAACATTCCTGAACAATGCACTTGATTACATTGGAAATTCTCGCTAAGGTAGCGCACTTAAAATGGAACAAGCGCCCTAAACTGGGATCCGGCATATCGATATAAACTCGAAAACGGTAAGAGATGGATACTTCTATTCTTCCTTTTTGGAATTAGCGAGTGCAAATTGTTAGGCCGGTTGAAAATCGAGACCTACGATGCCAATAAGAGGAAAGTTAAAAAATTTATATTGTTTATGATTGATATTATTGCAGAATGCAAAAATGGCATTTATTTCTAGGTATCGTGTAAATCAAAAGAGTTTGTTTTCATCTTAGTTGTGAAAGATTGGAAATTTGGGGTGTCAGAAAGTTCTGACCTTCGAGAACCTCGGATGACCTTATATTATAAGCATTACGATTTTGTGCTGGGCGACGCATGGCCCGTCTTTTCGCATTCGAACAAACTAATATAACATTCCTGAACAATGCCCTAAATTACGTAGGAATTTGTCGCTAAGGTAGCACACCTAAAATCATCGAGTGCCCTAAAAAAGGAGGTCGACATCCTAATATTAACTCGAAAACGGTAAGAGACTGGAGTTTATTTATCCTTTCCGGTTCTTCGACATACTACGTGAATTTCTTATTAGAGGCCGCTCCTCCTTCCGAGAAACAAAAGATGTCGCTTCATAGTTCTTGATTTAAGATAATGAGATTGCTAATTTATATATAATCTATATCCTTCTATATACTTTTAAGATTAAACCGCCCTGTTTTCCGAGACGCGGGTTACGGTAATTTTTCATCATCGTCAAAAACAACAAAAAAAACACAAAACGTTTCATTTTAAACATTCCAGTTTGACCGACATGTAGACACCGACATGTAGACACCTGACATGTGACAGCATGTAGACACCGACGCGATATAAGACACCGACTGATGTAGATCACCGACATGTAGACAGACATGTGACACCGACATATATCGACGTCTAGACACCGCGTCTAGACACGCGACGTCTATGACACCGAACTGTCGTAGACACCGACGGTTCTAGGGGACACCGATCGTCTAAGTTACACCGACGTTCTAGACACCGTGACGTCTAATCAACCGACGTCTAGACACCGGGAACGTCTAGACTACCTGGACATGGTAGACACTGAATATGTAGATTCACTCTGTACATGGTAGACACGCGACCTATGTAGATCACTGTACATAGATATGGAGCTACCGCATGTAGACACCGACATGTTAGAGACAGGACGGATTAGACAGCCGGACCATTATAGGACAGCGTAACGTGTGAGACTACCTGAACATATGTAGACACCGACGTGTAGACACTGACATGTAGACACACCGACATGTAAACAGACATGTAGACACCGACGTGGTAGACACCGAATGACTAGATACTGGTAAGTGTAGAACACGTGACCTCGTAGACACTCTGGACATTGTAGATTCTACCGCATGATGATGCCGACATGTAGATGCACCGAAGTCATGTAGACAGACATGGGTAGACACCGACGTGTAGGCACGCGACATGCTTAGAGAGCAGCTGATAATGTTTAGACACCTGACATGTAGACACGACATGTAGACTCACCGGCATATAGACACCGACATGTATGACACCGACCATGTAGACGCCCATGTAGACCAGACATGTAGACAACCGACATGTAGAACGACCATGTAAACCGTCGTGTAAGACAGACAGTACGACTCAATATATTAACCGACGTGTTACACCAATATTGTAGATTCCGTCATGTGGTATATAGTACATGTATAGAATATTGAGCTGTAAGACGTTATGTAGGAAGCTCTGTAACTGTGGTGTAGACTCGAATTATCCGACTATAGATCAATCGTGTAGACATACATTAGATCCGTCAATGTAGATATACATGTATGACCGACATAACACAGCCCGTAATAGCCCTACTCATGTCCTATTTTCCGTGGATGGGTTTTCACGACTTTTTTTTCATAGTCCCCTGACAAATTTGAAATACCTAATAAATATATTTTTTACTTTTCTGTTTTTATCCCTCATTTTACCCTGCGATACGAATTTTCCAAAGAAAATATGGAAATTTTCCACGAGCCCGAAACTAAAAATGATAAAAATGATGGTCAATTTTATAAGAAGTTTTATATTTACCTTTTTAATGAATATGGCATTAAAAGAAACGAATTGGAATATAAAACCTCTACGTATTATGCTCATTTGAATAAATTTAAATACCTGTTAGAAAACAAGCTATTACCGAAAATAGCAACATCCTATACAAAAAGTGATCATCCCTTCAATATATTGTTTGAAGAATTTTTAGAATCAACACCATTAGAAAATAAAAACTCTAAAAATAAAATCGAAGAGCTCAAAAAACATTATATTGCTACGAATGAAGATAATATACGGAAATTTCGAAATTACTATTGGGTGTCTTATAAAGATTACACAACTAAAAAATGCGAAGATAAAGGTATTGATCCCGCCACTTTAGATATCCCGTCAAACAGGACAAAGAAATACCGCATGAGAAAAACCTTTCATGAAATATTTGTTAAAAATAGAAAAGAAGAACAATTAAACCGATCAAAAGAAACGCCCTTAAAACTGAAGAGAAAAAGAGACGCAATATTAAGAAATGTTTCAGCTAAACAAAAACGAAAAGTTGATGACGTATCTTCCTTGGAATATGAAGATACTGATGTTATACCGCTACCAAAGAAGCGTAAGTCTTCTCCACCGCCGACAAAGGCACTGTCTCTAATATCATCGTCGAATACGTCGCAGAATGAAAATTCTCTAAATCAACCATCAACGTCGTCGATGTCACCACCGAAATTTCTTCCCGTTTCTTCTGTGACAACTAAATATAAAGCTTGGAAAAAATACGATAAGCCTGAGATCAAGTTCGATTTGTCTTTTTCTTATTCGCCGGGGTTCTTACAATTGATTGAAAATATAAGCAAATTGGAAGGTGTAGAATCTGAAGATGTCGCTTCATAGTTCTTGATTTAAGATAATGAGATTGCTAATTTAAATAAATTTTTCTAAATAAAAATGGTTTTATTATTATATATAATATATAAGTGATTAGTATTTTTTTTCATTTAACTAATAAATCTAATAATTATAAATTAAATTTAACTATTATTTTCCTAGCGCGATAAATATAAAGTTGGATATTAAGCATTCTACAAGCCTATGCGTAAGAATTGTCTCCAAGAACTCGAGCCACATTATCTACAATAAATAGGACTAAACAGGGCCGCATCACGATGTTAATATCTGTTCAACCCGTGAATATATCTTATAGAACTTTACTTTCGCTCGCGCGAGGATCTGCCATTGTGGAAGAGATATTAAAAAATAACAGAAAGGAAGACCTTTTAAGGGCAAAAATTCACGTTGAGTTTTGTTCGGTTGATGGGGTTGAAGATGACAACGCTCGCGATGTTATTTCGTTATATTCTTACGACGAATGCCTTTTTCCAATTTTCAAAATCCTTCGTTTCAAAATTGCCAAATTCTTGGGTGAAGACGAAATTCAAAACTTTATCTTTGGTAATGGTAACGAGTCGACTATTAAAATTTCCATTACCGATGAAAATAAAAAAACGAATAAACGTGCTACTAAGAAAGTACTATCAACCTCGGAATTCTTCGAAATAGATAACAATGAGAGTAGAAACGAGGATTCGGATAATCCTCCTCCTCGAGACAACGCAATTGTCTAGTGTGTAAAATTAAGGGAAAAATTAACGATTTGAATTTTCAAAAATTTAATTGAAAAAAAAGTTTGCATAAATACATATATATATATATATAATCGATTTGCTTTTCATTTTACCTTAATCTAAACCAGATTTTGATTCTATATTTTGACGGTTCATTTTGTCTCGACAATTGCTATTTTTTTATTTTTTTATTATTAAAATTAAACCGGCCATTTACCTTACCAGGTCTCACTGAAATTTTATCATCATCGTTTATTTCACCCGGTTTCATCGGTTAGTTACGTCTCTGCGCGCTCATACCCGAATTTGAAATCACTAACGTTAATCATCGAAGAATATCAATATCCAAACCTGGTTTTTTGCGTTTCTATCAACGTTTGTTTACCAAAAATAGAGTACTTGGAAATTCTTAAAGAAAACTTAATAAAGTATAGTGGTCAAAGAGAGTATTATTCCGGCGACCGAAGCTCGATGGAGATTAACAGTATCGCTGCTCGCTTTCCTAGTGTCCAAAAACTGGATTTGGAGGGATTGAATGTGATGTTTGAAAAGCCCAGGAAATATTTGACATCCCCACAACTCCACAACGATTTCTCGAACGTAAAAGATCTGACAATACGGCTCACTAATAGGAAATCCACCGAAAATATTTTAGAAATAACTCCCAATCTGAAAATTCTCCGATTAACATTTTTTGACGACGCCGAATTTTATATTCTAGGCAGCAAGAATTTAAGTTTCATCAAATCGTTGGAGATAAAACATTTGATAATCTCCGAGATTCATCGAGACCCTCCGTCCACCGCCGCGCTTGAGAAACACGTTATTCAAAAAATGAAGAACGGGCTTCAAGAAAGAACGAAAGATTTCGACCGGACAGCGATTTCCTTTTTTAAAAATCTTCAAACCCTTTCGTTGGTGGCTCGAAAACTTCGAAAAGAGGAAAAGCTTAAATTATCTTTCACGAGGCTATCTCGAAACGGAAGAGGAATGATAAAAGAAGGAAAAGAAGATGGTGATGATGATGGAAGCGTCGTCGTTTTTAATTTTGACGACCTAACGCTTCGACGCGAGAAGGTCGGAACGAGCGAGATCATAGACGATATCGTAGGACTTTCGAAAAACAAGAAAGGTTTCAAATTTGAAGTGAGTAGTTTTGACTGCAAAACGATGGATTATATTCTGAGTTTTTTTCATCACTGGAATTGGCTGAAAGGAAATTGAATTCGTTGGGTTAAAGATATTTTCTTATTTTGAGACTCTAATATTGAAAATATTTGATTTGATAATTAATATTTAAATATGTTGCTTGTTTATTTGTATACCCGTTTTTTATTAATTTTTATTTTTCGATATATACCTGCGTTATTATAATTTGCTTATAAATAGCCGCTCGGTGTTGTGAGAACTTCAAGTCAGTGAATCGCAGCTATCGGATAGGAGGTATCGCTTGATCTTAGAGTATTATTCTTCCGTTTTAAACCTTTTGCTCTTGTATAGTTTTATATAAAAATGTCTTTGGGTGCAACATCAGGTGTCTCAACGCGCAATGTTTGTGACGACGGCAACGGTTCCAATTCCGAAGACGCTCTGTTCCCAAAATATTCCAAGGGGTGCTAGCTGCAGAAAGAAATTCTCTTTAATGGAAATGTTTTCGACCTGGAAACTCCAAAAATTAATAAAAGGTGGCAAATGTTTCTACCAGTAAAAATACGGGTTCGAATATAAAACGAACATTAACTACAATTTTTATTCTTTCGTACAAATAATTTAAAAAAATTAATAATTATACATAGTCAAGCGTGAACGCCTTCTTTGAATTTTCTTATTAACCCGTAAACCTCTAAAAAAAGATTCTTAAAAAATGCGTGATTATCGATAGATTGGAAAACCAAATGAAAAGTTTTCCGCCCGGGTTTGAAAGATGAATCACTTAAGAAGCTAAAAAAAGTTTTTGGGTCACGAAAATATAATTCATCTTTTAACCATAACTTTGAAACCTTTCGCCAATCTGTAACATCATCAAAACGAACTGGCGAACTGCGCATCTTGAAATAATCGTATATTTTTATATTCCATCGAATGCTGGGATATCCAGAAACATCGGTCATTGTCACCACAAGTTTTTCTAACAGTTGGCTGAGATTGGTTCTGTGCGTAGGATTAGCGCATTCCCAAAAGTAGCTTGAACATCTTTCCTCATCATCTAGTAAGCATTTATCGAAATTAAATTCTACTACACCTCTTTTCAAAGAACGAGTGATATCAAAAAGATTGTAAATTCTGCAAGGATCAAAGTCTCGACGCCGGTCGATGAACGCGATGATATTTTCTAGGTTTGGAGACGCGCGACAGATATCGAGTAAATCGTCAGAAAAATCAATCTTTAATTCAAGCAATTTATCGAAAGTGGCTTTATTTTCTTCACGCGTTGTCATTACGTAAGGCTGACGTAAATATTTATTTGTTTGGATTATAGTGTAGAGCAGATCCGGTGTCATTTCGTAGTCATCGCTAAGCTTACGTAAATAAAAATTATTTATTTCGATTTCTAAGCCAGTCAAATTCGGAAACGCTTCGATGATTTTATTACTCAAAGAACCGCAATCAGGATCTGGTCCGTCTTTCCTGAATATTTCGTCATATGATAATCTCAAAACACGCACATTTTGAAATTGGAATGGGGAAATGGTGTCGACATTTTTGTTTCTTTTAAGGACAGCATTGAAATGACAAACGTTCGGTAAATTCAATTCTAAGAAACCGTCATTCTTTCTAATACTCCTTTGCAATCGGTTTCTAAAGTCTTTGGTGTCCCAGGAATCAATTATTTTCTTTTCTGTTTCCTTTCGCCACGATCGACCCGCGTGTAAATGGCATATTTGTTCACACTCTTCGCGATTCTGACGCATAAACAGTATCATAACCGCATAAATCCCTTCGCATGCGAGACAGAATGGTATTTCTATTACGCTTTTTTCACGATCTTTAGTGAGAAATTTCCAGAAATTATATTGCAACAATGTTAATAAACCGTGAAATACATCATCGGGATATTCGTCTCCTGCTGCGGTTTTTTTTTCCTTTTTCGATAATTTTACTTGCTTTTTGAGTGGTGGCGGAGTTTCGCTGATTTCCCATTCGATTATTCTTCTGTTTTCGATTTCAACAACTACGACTAATTTTGATAATTTTTTTTTATGACAATTACGGCAGATTTCGTACATGTCATCCAACATTATATAGGGGTAGCTTGGAAATACTGTTTCTTCCAAAGAGAAACTGAAAATCAATTCTAACGTTTTAACTCCAGTTTTTATAGCTAGTTCTCTTACAAAACTGTTATCAACAACAGTAGATGGATGTTTATGGTTTAAACGCACTCCAATTTTTTGTAAGTTAAACAGTGATGAGATTTCGATAATTTCCGTTATGTTGTTAAAATCCAGAGTTAATTCTTTTAAAAAAGGAAAATTAAGTTTCAACGATTCAATATCTTCCTCATGTTCTTCTTCCTTATTGAAAGCTCTTTTCCTAGTTGGAGAAATTCTGTTTTCCTTCCCTTTGCAATGGTGATGTTGCGTCAATTCAACATCTTTCTCATCTTCTTCCTCATCAAAAGCTCTTTTCCTAGCTAGAGAAATTCTGTTTTTCTTTCTTTTGCAACATCTACATATTAGTTTTAAAGCGTTCAGATTTGGAAATAAGATGGAAATATTTTTTAGCATTTCGAGAAAGTCGTCTTGGGTGATAGGGTTAGTACCCGTATTAATAATTTCTAGCTTCCCGACACGAAATAACATTTGATATGGCTTTTCTTTCATTAAATTCGTTAATTTTATAAAAGTTTCATGCTGGTCTAAAAAAATAATCAAAGATTTTAAGCGTTCGTATCCGGTTCCCATTGTTCTAAAAACTTTAATGGTTTTAGCAACCGCGGGAACACCATCGGCACAACTTTCTTCAATCATATACTTGGTCAGCGTCAGGGCTATTGATTCGGTCGTCCTGTACGGATTTTGCGTCGCATTTTCAAGAAAGTCTAGAAAGCTCGCCGAGCTCGTTTTCTCTTCGGCCGAATCGAATAGCGGTAAGAGCAGGTTGAAATTTAATTCCTTCGACCCGTATTTTTCGGTCAAATGATTCATAATCAGATCACAGTATACCGAGAACATTTTCGAATCCGAAATTTCGAATGCATCTCGGAGGGACGATGTTTCGAAAACGGCCGTCATCGCTAAATCTTGCAAAGCTTTCACATTCTTTTCCATTTCGAGGTAATAGTAATCGAATTCAGGTTCAAAAAAAGATTAAGGTCGCGCTGCTGTATTTTCTTCACCGAAAACAATCACAACTACCGTATAATAAAAAGTTCTTTTGATTGGCAGATACTGGTCTATAAACGGTATCACCGAAGAGACGTTACTTAATGTTAAAATATTTATTATTTCGACTCCTTTTTATATGCCAGGAATAATAAAAAAATAAATTTATTTATTTATTTAATTTATCTAAAAATTAAAAAAAAATCCATTGTTTTTTTTAGGAAAATGAATATATATATAAGAAAATTATAATTGCTAAGAATTTGAAAAAAATTTATTGCGAGTGAATCCTATAAATACCGGTTCAGTGTTGTGGGAACTTCAAATCGTTGAGCCGCAGCTAACGGAAAGGAAATCTCTCGCACTCCTACTATTTTTATTTCCGTTTTAAACCCACTGCATTTGTTTAGTTATTATTATCTATATATAAAAAATAAGAAATGTTTTCGAGTAAAAGATCAAGCCTTGCGCCACGCGATACTGTTGAAGACGACGAAGGAGCGACGGTCATCAAAATGTACGACAGTTACGACCTGCAAAAACATTTCCTAATGGATGGAAATGCTCTCGACCTGGATAAGTTTAAGAAGCTCCAAGAAATAATAAAGGATGATCCTAAACTTCTAACAAGTCCAGTCGAATATTTGCTGCAGAATCCCTACAATGATTATATGCTTAAGATTCCTAGCGCCATAAAATTTACAATCTGGGAAGACCAAATACACGAAGACGGACATAATTTTTTTGGTAAATTAAATTGGTTCGAATATTTGAAAACCTTAATAATAAAAGTAGATAGCTTTGTAAATTTTAATAGAGCGATTATAAATGCGAGGCCATTAACCCAAATTGAAACGGTAAAATTAATTATGAAGAACAATGATGGAAAATTCAACATCCTTAAAGTGCTTGAAATTTTCCTGAACGTGGTTGACCTCGAAATAAAATGTCAAAAGATAAGCATGTGGTTTGAAAAAACTGAATACACACTATTCGGGTTTAAAAAAATGCTAAAGCAGCAATCAAAAGTAATAGTGATGGATTATAACTGCATTGACGATGTGTGTGAATTCTTATCATCCCGATACTCAATAAATAAAATCAGCTTGTATTTAAACGCTTATGATCAGCCTCCTAACGTCGACTTCGATAAGCTAATTCGCCTACTTCAGAAAGCCAGCCCTACCACCTTACTGGAGATAGTTTTATATTTTAGTCTTAGAAAAAGATCATTCAGGCAGCACAATTCGCATTCGCTGACTACCGATCCTTTGGAACCGGAAAAGTTTTATTTTAGTTCTCATATGCTAAAAAATCTTGTTTTAGCCGCTGACGTTGGAAAAACAACCTACTTCGAATGTCGAGAAAATTTTGACCCCGAGCATCGTAGAATATTGGAATGGAAACTGCAAACTGAGTGGGATTACAGTCAAAATTTTAAAGAAGTGATAAAAATACTTCTCATGATAGATTGACTAGTGTATGGTAAGTAATGAGGATTAACCTGAGATTAGGATTAGTTGTGAGATGAGTCCAGATATAGATAATAATATATAGGATTAGAGATAAGAAGATTTCTGAGAGAAGAGGAAATATATTAGTAATAACTATATATAGAAGAGGTTTTTCTTGAGTCAAATTAGAGTAAGACAAGATATAAAAGATATAAGTCAAAGGTATATAAACATATAATCAATTGAAAATAGTTGGAAGAAGATAATGTATAGTTTATGAGGAAATACAATCGTATGCGGGAGAACAGGCGATATCAACCTGATGGCTGGTAAAGGAAAAGGTGTCAACAAGTGGCATAAGAAAAATGAAAGCTAGACTAGTGGCTAGAGGATTCGAGGGTATGTGTCAGAAAGAAAAGATGCTCCAACTGTATCTATAGAAACAATAAGAATGATATTGATAATAGCTCAACAAAAAGGCTGGGATATTAACTCTATAGATATCAAGACAGCTTATCTACAAGGAAACAACATTAAACATTAAAAGAAGAGTAATTATCAAACCTCCGAAAGAATTTGATCAAGGAAAACTGTGGCTTTTAAAGAAAACGGTATATGGTCTTCAGGATGCTGCCATGGCATGGTATATATCATTAAAAGAAGAGCTAATGAAAATGGAGTTAAGACAACCACCTCTAGAATCAACATTATTCAATTACATTAGGGAAGGAGAATTACAAGGTATTATGTACTTTCATGTTGATGATATATTGTGGACCGGTAATAACAATATTTCAAATAAGAAGTAATAATTAATCAAAAACTGTCCCTGCAAGATTCTGAAAATATGACAGTAAGTCAAAGTTAATAAAAAGTATATATATAAATATTATATACATATATGAGGAGAATACATAAGAGAAATGATGAAATTATAGTGGGACCAAGATAGAATACATCAAAATTTAAAGATACCTTATACAGATATGATGAAAGAGCATGGAAATAAAAAACTGAAAGGAGAGGAAATTAACAGAATGTATATCAAGATTATATTTAGGTAGTGTCAATATGAACTGGAGTTAGTACAAGAAAATACAAGACCAGAAATTCGTTCATTGATGTAAAGACAAATTGATGATTGTGTCAGAAGAGTAGAAATGAATGTCAATAGGTTTCAAATATGAAATATTGGGAAGCTCTTTAGCAATGTAAAGCTAGAATAAATCAAACTAAGAGATAAATAATTAAAAATAAAAAGATATCAGATGAGAAAACATTAAGTATTAGTTGAGCAGCACTAGTGTTGTAGGATATGCTTTTTCAAAATATAGGCGTAGCTATGTGAAGGAGTGAAGATAAACCATTTGAGCGTAACATAGCTCGATTTATATACTCAATAGTGGGACGTACATTAGAACAGAGCCGTGAAGCATCAATATTTATATATGGAGTTCCACAACATAAAAGTAAAAGAGTTAGTATAGATCTAGTATTTCATAATATAGAGGCAACGTAAAG
>JABUQX010075937.1:0-23767 GCA_015478945.1 Trachelipus rathkii
TATTTTATTTTATTGATTCAAAAAATTATTTAAAACTCATACGATCGAAACCACTATTAACTAATTACTTTATAAATTAACTATATATATTTAATATATTAATTATATATATATATAATTATATATTTATATATATATTATATAGAATATATATTATTATACTATTATATTATATATATATTAATTACATAATATTAAATTTATATTGTATTAATTATATTATTAATATTATACTATTTTATCTTTAAATATAATATAATTAAATAATATATATATATAGTTTAAATATAATAATTTATATAATAGTATAGTAGAAATATATATATATAGTATAAACTCGCCTCTATAGTTACCTATATACTATATATATATATATAACCATATATACCTTACTATATATTAAAGTTCTTTAATATAAAATATAATCAGATATAAATACACACATACACAATTAAACCACAATTGATGTATCTAGTTTTTGACATGATAATATAAGGTATTATTAATATAGTAATAGTATGAAAGTTTTTGTTTGAGGTGCTAAGTATTATAATAATATATATCATAACTTTGCATATTATTGTGTGAGTTAGTGACTAATTTATGCTCATATATAAAAAAATAATTAATATTTAGCGTATATATTTGTTTATATTAATATTATATTATATATATAATTTATAGTTAGTTGAAACATATTTATTAGAAATACATAAATATATTGAGAATAAGTTAATATCATAAAATATAAAAAAGAACTGATTATCTTTGTTTCTTACTACCTATCCTTGAGATACACTGTTTAGAACGTGAGTACAACTCACTAGTAAGATATTCATATTAACTCTTAACCTATATAGAAGAGAGAGAGAGAGTATGTAGAGCTACGCTGCACTCGCGGCGATGAAATCCCCATTCACATTTTGAACTTATCGGCTCGTAAGCTCACGCAGGGTGTCACTCATTGACATTGACGCTCTACGTTGCCTAATTGTTTATCATAGTGGAAATCGCTTGTTCTCATCTTGCGTATCTATGTACTACACAACTCTTTCTTCTCAGACAAACATTTCCTTCAAGAACCACCTTTAATCCAATAATATCACATCATCTATACTCACCCGACCTTTCTCTAGACAACCTTGTCAGACATCAAACCTATCCTCTGTACTAAGCTTCTCTCCTATGTGTGTTGGGGAGCACGAAACGAATTGACCTCACAACGATACATGATTAATAAGGGCCGTAGTACTGTGAGGCGAATAAAGGTGGACGGCGTTGGTTGACACTCATGGGTTGGCTGCCAACTTACTACGATCTTAATCTTTGATTGAAACCAGAAAATGCTCTAAATGCAGAGCTTCTCCGACTTAAGTGTCGTGATCACCTATAGGCTCGAACTCTTTTTATCATTTTCAGCGTACAAATGTATGAAACCCGGAAGATAATGGGCGACATGGAAATCTAAGGCGATGCTCTTCACAACATTTACACAAAGGAAAGAACCCAGAGGAATAAGAGTGACTGAGCGAGACTAGAGCTCGCACGCAGAGATGTATGGAATGATACTCTCAGCACAAGAATAGGGCATAATTTGTAGTGTGGTTGGCTGATGATTATAGAACTATATTTAGTAAAATGCAAGGCGGTGAAGAATAGATACTAAAGTGATGCTGATAGTACGATTTGTTATGTGGGCTGGGTGTGGAGAACTGGAATGAGAGGGGGAGAGAAGGAGTTTGACCATATTCTTGATGAGCTTCAACCCTGTTGTTTACCATTCGTTAGTCAGTTGCCATTTTGTTGAGAGAGAGAGGGAGAAACTGTAGATATAAAATTAATTGTAAATATATAATATATAAAGTTCTAAAAAGTCAAGTATGTGTGGTTGGTGACACTATGGGTCACCATCCAGTATGGGATAATGTTGAAGATAAGTAGTTATTCTGAATTTTACTGGGATAAACCTGAATGATGATTTGGTGGGGCTCTAAATAGTTTGGTGATCAGAATTTATGGTTCTTTGATATAAGGTATGAAAAGTTGGTTTGGATATAGGTACTGAAAATTTTAGATGATGATGATATATATATCTCACAGATAATTGAATTGGGTGATGTTGTGGACTTCTCATAAATAAATCGAGTAAATGGTAAGGATAGGTGATATTAGATTTCTTTGAGGAGAAGATATGTCGGTGTAAGTTTATACTTCTTAAATCAAGAGTATTCAAATATGTATCATGGTGATCAGTAGGTGAGAATGTGTATCGAAGTAAAAGCTATGATTGATTTTGTGTTTGGAGATTGTTTGAAATATATTATTGGAAATTTCTAAACAGTGAAGGGGTTATAGGAATGATTATAGATATCACTTATGCGGTTTTTAAATGTAAAATAAGTTAGTGGGGCTTGTGATTGGAGAGGAAGAAGAATAGATAATTAAGGATAGTGAAGGTTATGAATTAAGAAGTGATGAAACGTTTAAAAGTGAAACAAGGGAACTAATAGATGAGCATATAAAACTGTTATTTTACCATCTAGAGAGAGCGCTCATTACAAATTTAGTCCTTCCCTACAACAGTCTTTTAATTTAACAAAACTAATTAGTATCCAAAAAAAATCTTCTTTGGTCGATTTTTTAAGGTAGGAGAGTTTAACACTCGCTAAGTATCACTAGCTGAGTAGGTAGTTTGTGTCGGTGTTATGGGAGTTGATAAGTCTAATGTGTGTTTCGCCTTTTTTGTAAGGAATACATCGATGCCGTGTTCCTGATTTTTTTCCGATTAATTAAATACTAATTACAAAATATTTAACAAATTTTTTACAAGTACTCAAAGACAGCACATCTCAGGTAGTTAATTAAAAAATAATGCTCAAGTATCATATATATATATTATTTATATATATATAATACTATTATATATATATATATATATTATATATATTATTATATATAATTATATATATATATTATATATTATTATTATTATATATATTATATATA
Source organism: Trachelipus rathkii (assembly GCA_015478945.1). NCBI lineage: Eukaryota > Metazoa > Arthropoda > Malacostraca > Isopoda > Trachelipodidae > Trachelipus > Trachelipus rathkii. The sequence continues at coordinate 3,007 of JABUQX010075937.1, forward strand.
TATATATCTTATATGGTTCACCCACTTGGGTAGGAAGTTGAATATATATATATTATATATTATATAATAATATTATATATATATATATATAGGCATATCTTTAAAAGGAGTTACATAATGGAGGATGATATGAAAATAGCCGCACGCTACGTTAGTGAACCCTGCAGTGTCACTAGTTAGCTATTACTCTCCCAATCCGAAAGAGCTTCACTAGTAGAGAAGCACGAGCTCAGAAAGGACCTAACTAACGTACGCCGGGTCTTAATGTGTTAATTTTTTTTTTAAGGGGCTCCGAGTGACGGTGGGACACGAGGGGTGTTGGACTTACCCCGTAGTCCCGCTGAGGGCCGAGGAACCCTTGACGTCTTCATCTTTTTGCGATTTAAATTATCTTGAGGTCTCCTTTAGTTTTAAAAACATAAACGATATTAGATAATAAAGGAGACAAATGAACAGAAAAGGTGTTTTGGTACTGGACGCTCTAATCTAAGCTATTTGGAATATATTCGGAAAAAAATCCGATTAATCGTATCATCCACCGAGTCTCGATATAAATAGAAAGTGAGATATCGGGAGTACTCTTCTTGAAGCCTCTTATTTTAGTCTAGACTTTACTACTTCTTGTTTAACTTCAACAAGGTTCATAATATATTTATAGATATATTATCAATAGTAGTGGTAGAGTCAGATGACTTATAGTAATCATTGTATATAATATACTTCATTAGCTATATAATAATTATACAGACGCGAGCTCAGGTACTCATCACGGTGAAAATATAGAGATCTTTAAAATTACCGGCTTCTATAATATATAAAGGGGGAGGGTACTGTAAGCTACAGGCCTAAACATATTTTTGAAAAAATTCTGGCTATAAAATATATCTGAAATGTAAATATATAGGTTGATATAATATATATATATACTAATATAACTAGTTAGTAGTATATGGGACTCATATATATATATATTTATATATATTATATTATATATATATATATATATATATATATATACTGTAAGTGAAAAACAAATATTAATATTATATGTATATATATATGTTAGACTAATATGTGTATATTATATAGCACGATTCAATCTGTGCAGCGCTATATAATTATATATATATATCATAATTATTATATTATATATATTATATATATTATACTATATATATTATATAATATATATAAATAATGGTTTTATATGATCTTAATGGCTCGCCGTTTTTCTGTCATAAATTTGGTTAAGTGATTTTTACATTTGTTTATTTTTTCATGATTGGGTAAAAAAAATCCACTTAATTTAGTTCATGTGAATTTATTGACAGTAAAAAATGAATGAAAATATCAAAATTGTTGAATTTTAATAAGAAAGACATTTTTTAAAAATTAACTGTTCCTGTTTAAAAAAAAAAAATGTTTTGCTAAATATATATATATTATCATTAGTAATATATATATATAATATAACTATTAATATAAAATATAAAGATATATATAGTTATATATTATATCTAGTACTTAAACATAAAATTTTACGCAACCGATACATTATAATAGTGTATATTAGATTATGGTGAAGTGCATCAATAAAAAAAAAAAGAACTATAAAACTTTTCGAAGAACTTTATTTAGATATAAAAAGTTTCATAAATATATTTAAGAACCTAACAAATATGTAGTGTGGTGTCTGTTAATGTAGAAATTCAATTGTCTTGTTCGGTTCCATTTAGGGGGCTCGAGCCGAACGGTGGGACAAAAAGGGCGGTTACGACGAATTCCCCCCTCGTCCACCGAGGGAGGCCGATGAGACCTCAGGATTCCTGCCATCGTATTGCGGTTTAACCCTCAACTGGTAATTAGTCCTTTAGGTTTAGATAAAAAGAATAATTTTTGAATGATTCACCTTTAACAGCGTACCTATGTATTATATATCAGTGATACTAGATGCTGAATGTTGTTTTAAGGCATATTCCTGGCTACCTGCATATGTGTCCTTTCTACCGACTTTCATTTGACCATATAAATTTACCCGAACTTAACCAGAGACCGCAGACAGGTCGTTTCATGCAAATTGGATGATCTTATCAATACAGCTCACATTTTCTTAAAATTATTAAAGGTTGTTAAAGAGAAATAAATGATTTACAGGCTAGCCTATGGTCAGAGATAGGTCTGCTGAGACAACACTATGCGGCATTTCTTAAGTAATATATTTCCACCAACTTCGTCGAGCATAATCCAAGCATAGCCTGATGACGCCGATCTCATTAAAGGAATTGATACTAGATATCTTAAACATGTTAAGCACTATTTGGCAAATTTTGTTTACTATTAAATAACTCCTTTTGAGAGGGTACAGTATGGCTTACTGAATAGAACCCAAGGCCCCAAGGTGATCCTTACCTACCAAGACAAGTTTCTCTCCACCCTGTGGGAGAATGGGCTAAGAAGCAACATGGTACAAGCAATGCAAATATATATTGAATAGGAGTATATTATAATTATATTATAGTATATATAAATAGTATATAGCTAGTAGTAATATAATACAATATAGTATAATATATGATATTGTTATATTAGTAAATAATTTAATAAGTTATCATATACTATTATAATTATAATATATATATAGTACTATTACCTAAATATAATATAAGTGCAGTAATAAGTATGAATTATATATTATATATAGGCATGACGACGTTCGCTACACTGTCTCTGTATTAAATTCTTTACTTCAAATTCATTTATATCATTTCTAAAATTCCTTATTTTTTTTTTTAAAACGAATTGGTAAAAATAAATTAAATCAAAATGATGCAATATAATAGTAAAATTTAAAAAATATAAACAAAAAGTGTAAGATCGCTGCCATTTAGGGCATTTAGGCTATTGTTTATTTAATCATATTAAGACGTGACGGCCTTTGCTCATCCGAAATAGCAGACTTAAAAATTTTTAGACAGTGGACACTATACACCACGTCGAAATTGTAGATTATTTTTCTATAATTATTGTTGATGCATTGTATATATATTTCCACCGGAATTTAAAAATGAATCGAAAATGTAAGAACAGTCGCGTTCGCTATTTATTTTAACGCGAAAAAAAAAAATAAGCAAATTCGATAATATCAAAGATACATTGTAGTTCTGATTATTTCTTGATCAATTACAGTCATTTCACGATACAAAAATTAGCATTTGTTCAATACTTCCGATAAACAAAAAATAACCCACTCAGTTTGCAGTTTCCATTCCAATATTCTACGATGCTCGGGGTCAAAATTTTCTCGACATTCGAAGTAGGTTGTTTTTCCAACGTCAGCGGCTAAAACAAGATTTTTTAGCATATGAGAACTAAAATAAAACTTTTCCGGTTCCAAAGGATCGGTAGTCAGCGAATGCGAATTGTGCTGCCTGAATGATCTTTTTCTAAGACTAAAATATAAAACTATCTCCAGTAAGGTGGTAGGGCTGGCTTTCTGAAGTAGGCGAATTAGCTTATCGAAGTCGACGTTAGGAGGCTGATCATAAGCGTTTAAATACAAGCTGATTTTATTTATTGAGTATCGGGATGATAAGAATTCACACACATCGTCAATGCAGTTATAATCCATCACTATTACTTTTGATTGCTGCTTTAGCATTTTTTTAAACCCGAATAGTGTGTATTCAGTTTTTTCAAACCACATGCTTATCTTTTGACATTTTATTTCGAGGTCAACCACGTTCAGGAAAATTTCAAGCACTTTAAGGATGTTGAATTTTCCATCATTGTTCTTCATAATTAATTTTACCGTTTCAATTTGGGTTAATGGCCTCGCATTTATAATCGCTCTATTAAAATTTACAAAGCTATCTACTTTTATTATTAAGGTTTTCAAATATTCGAACCAATTTAATTTACCAAAAAAATTATGTCCGTCTTCGTGTATTTGGTCTTCCCAGATTGTAAATTTTATGGCGCTAGGAATCTTAAGCATATAATCATTGTAGGGATTCTGCAGCAAATATTCGACTGGACTTGTTAGAAGTTTAGGATCATCCTTTATTATTTCTTGGAGCTTCTTAAACTTATCCAGGTCGAGAGCATTTCCATCCATTAGGAAATGTTTTTGCAGGTCGTAACTGTCGTACATTTTGATGACCGTCGCTCCTTCGTCGTCTTCAACAGTATCGCGTGGCGCAAGGCTTGATCTTTTACTCGAAAACATTTCTTATTTTTTATATATAGATAATAATAACTAAACAAATGCAGTGGGTTTAAAACGGAAATAAAAATAGTAGGAGTGCGAGAGATTTCCTTTCCGTTAGCTGCGGCTCAACGATTTGAAGTTCCCACAACACTGAACCGGTATTTATAGGATTCACTCGCAATAAATTTTTTTCAAATTCTTAGCAATTATAATTTTCTTATATATATATTCATTTTCCTAAAAAAAACAATGGATTTTTTTTTAATTTTTAGATAAATTAAATAAATAAATAAATTTATTTTTTTATTATTCCTGGCATATAAAAAGGAGTCGAAATAATAAATATTTTAACATTAAGTAACGTCTCTTCGGTGATACCGTTTATAGACCAGTATCTGCCAATCAAAAGAACTTTTTATTATACGGTAGTTGTGATTGTTTTCGGTGAAGAAAATACAGCAGCGCGACCTTAATCTTTTTTTGAACCTGAATTCGATTACTATTACCTCGAAATGGAAAAGAATGTGAAAGCTTTGCAAGATTTAGCGATGACGGCCGTTTTCGAAACATCGTCCCTCCGAGATGCATTCGAAATTTCGGATTCGAAAATGTTCTCGGTATACTGTGATCTGATTATGAATCATTTGACCGAAAAATACGGGTCGAAGGAATTAAATTTCAACCTGCTCTTACCGCTATTCGATTCAGCCGAAGAGAAAACCACCTCGGCGAGCTTTCTAGACTTTCTTGAAAATGCGACGCAAAATCCGTACAGGACGACCGAATCAATAGCCCTGACGCTGACCAAGTATATGATTGAAGAAAGTTGTGCCGATGGTGTTCCCGCGGTTGCTAAAACCATTAAAGTTTTTAGAACAATGGGAACCGGATACGAACGCTTAAAATCTTTGATTATTTTTTTAGACCAGCATGAAACTTTTATAAAATTAACGAATTTAATGAAAGAAAAGCCATATCAAATGTTATTTCGTGTCGGGAAGCTAGAAATTATTAATACGGGTACTAACCCTATCACCCAAGACGACTTTCTCGAAATGCTAAAAAATATTTCCATCTTATTTCCAAATCTGAACGCTTTAAAACTAATATGTAGATGTTGCAAAAGAAAGAAAAACAGAATTTCTCTAGCTAGGAAAAGAGCTTTTGATGAGGAAGAAGATGAGAAAGATGTTGAATTGACGCAACATCACCATTGCAAAGGGAAGGAAAACAGAATTTCTCCAACTAGGAAAAGAGCTTTCAATAAGGAAGAAGAACATGAGGAAGATATTGAATCGTTGAAACTTAATTTTCCTTTTTTAAAAGAATTAACTCTGGATTTTAACAACATAACGGAAATTATCGAAATCTCATCACTGTTTAACTTACAAAAAATTGGAGTGCGTTTAAACCATAAACATCCATCTACTGTTGTTGATAACAGTTTTGTAAGAGAACTAGCTATAAAAACTGGAGTTAAAACGTTAGAATTGATTTTCAGTTTCTCTTTGGAAGAAACAGTATTTCCAAGCTACCCCTATATAATGTTGGATGACATGTACGAAATCTGCCGTAATTGTCATAAAAAAAAATTATCAAAATTAGTCGTAGTTGTTGAAATCGAAAACAGAAGAATAATCGAATGGGAAATCAGCGAAACTCCGCCACCACTCAAAAAGCAAGTAAAATTATCGAAAAAGGAAAAAAAAACCGCAGCAGGAGACGAATATCCCGATGATGTATTTCACGGTTTATTAACATTGTTGCAATATAATTTCTGGAAATTTCTCACTAAAGATCGTGAAAAAAGCGTAATAGAAATACCATTCTGTCTCGCATGCGAAGGGATTTATGCGGTTATGATACTGTTTATGCGTCAGAATCGCGAAGAGTGTGAACAAATATGCCATTTACACGCGGGTCGATCGTGGCGAAAGGAAACAGAAAAGAAAATAATTGATTCCTGGGACACCAAAGACTTTAGAAACCGATTGCAAAGGAGTATTAGAAAGAATGACGGTTTCTTAGAATTGAATTTACCGAACGTTTGTCATTTCAATGCTGTCCTTAAAAGAAACAAAAATGTCGACACCATTTCCCCATTCCAATTTCAAAATGTGCGTGTTTTGAGATTATCATATGACGAAATATTCAGGAAAGACGGACCAGATCCTGATTGCGGTTCTTTGAGTAATAAAATCATCGAAGCGTTTCCGAATTTGACTGGCTTAGAAATCGAAATAAATAATTTTTATTTACGTAAGCTTAGCGATGACTACGAAATGACACCGGATCTGCTCTACACTATAATCCAAACAAATAAATATTTACGTCAGCCTTACGTAATGACAACGCGTGAAGAAAATAAAGCCACTTTCGATAAATTGCTTGAATTAAAGATTGATTTTTCTGACGATTTACTCGATATCTGTCGCGCGTCTCCAAACCTAGAAAATATCATCGCGTTCATCGACCGGCGTCGAGACTTTGATCCTTGCAGAATTTACAATCTTTTTGATATCACTCGTTCTTTGAAAAGAGGTGTAGTAGAATTTAATTTCGATAAATGCTTACTAGATGATGAGGAAAGATGTTCAAGCTACTTTTGGGAATGCGCTAATCCTACGCACAGAACCAATCTCAGCCAACTGTTAGAAAAACTTGTGGTGACAATGACCGATGTTTCTGGATATCCCAGCATTCGATGGAATATAAAAATATACGATTATTTCAAGATGCGCAGTTCGCCAGTTCGTTTTGATGATGTTACAGATTGGCGAAAGGTTTCAAAGTTATGGTTAAAAGATGAATTATATTTTCGTGACCCAAAAACTTTTTTTAGCTTCTTAAGTGATTCATCTTTCAAACCCGGGCGGAAAACTTTTCATTTGGTTTTCCAATCTATCGATAATCACGCATTTTTTAAGAATCTTTTTTTAGAGGTTTACGGGTTAATAAGAAAATTCAAAGAAGGCGTTCACGCTTGACTATGTATAATTATTAATTTTTTTAAATTATTTGTACGAAAGAATAAAAATTGTAGTTAATGTTCGTTTTATATTCGAACCCGTATTTTTACTGGTAGAAACATTTGCCACCTTTTATTAATTTTTGGAGTTTCCAGGTCGAAAACATTTCCATTAAAGAGAATTTCTTTCTGCAGCTAGCACCCCTTGGAATATTTTGGGAACAGAGCGTCTTCGGAATTGGAACCGTTGCCGTCGTCACAAACATTGCGCGTTGAGACACCTGATGTTGCACCCAAAGACATTTTTATATAAAACTATACAAGAGCAAAAGGTTTAAAACGGAAGAATAATACTCTAAGATCAAGCGATACCTCCTATCCGATAGCTGCGATTCACTGACTTGAAGTTCTCACAACACCGAGCGGCTATTTATAAGCAAATTATAATAACGCAGGTATATATCGAAAAATAAAAATTAATAAAAAACGGGTATACAAATAAACAAGCAACATATTTAAATATTAATTATCAAATCAAATATTTTCAATATTAGAGTCTCAAAATAAGAAAATATCTTTAACCCAACGAATTCAATTTCCTTTCAGCCAATTCCAGTGATGAAAAAAACTCAGAATATAATCCATCGTTTTGCAGTCAAAACTACTCACTTCAAATTTGAAACCTTTCTTGTTTTTCGAAAGTCCTACGATATCGTCTATGATCTCGCTCGTTCCGACCTTCTCGCGTCGAAGCGTTAGGTCGTCAAAATTAAAAACGACGACGCTTCCATCATCATCACCATCTTCTTTTCCTTCTTTTATCATTCCTCTTCCGTTTCGAGATAGCCTCGTGAAAGATAATTTAAGCTTTTCCTCTTTTCGAAGTTTTCGAGCCACCAACGAAAGGGTTTGAAGATTTTTAAAAAAGGAAATCGCTGTCCGGTCGAAATCTTTCGTTCTTTCTTGAAGCCCGTTCTTCATTTTTTGAATAACGTGTTTCTCAAGCGCGGCGGTGGACGGAGGGTCTCGATGAATCTCGGAGATTATCAAATGTTTTATCTCCAACGATTTGATGAAACTTAAATTCTTGCTGCCTAGAATATAAAATTCGGCGTCGTCAAAAAATGTTAATCGGAGAATTTTCAGATTGGGAGTTATTTCTAAAATATTTTCGGTGGATTTCCTATTAGTGAACCGTATTGTCAGATCTTTTACGTTCGAGAAATCGTTGTGGAGTTGTGGGGATGTCAAATATTTCCTGGGCTTTTCAAACATCACATTCAATCCCTCCAAATCCAGTTTTTGGACACTAGGAAAGCGAGCAGCGATACTGTTAATCTCCATCGAGCTTCGGTCGCCGGAATAATACTCTCTTTGACCACTATACTTTATTAAGTTTTCTTTAAGAATTTCCAAGTACTCTATTTTTGGTAAACAAACGTTGATAGAAACGCAAAAAACCAGGTTTGGATATTGATATTCTTCGATGATTAACGTTAGTGATTTCAAATTCGGGTATGAGCGCGCAGAGACGTAACTAACCGATGAAACCGGGTGAAATAAACGATGATGATAAAATTTCAGTGAGACCTGGTAAGGTAAATGGCCGGTTTAATTTTAATAATAAAAAAATAAAAAAATAGCAATTGTCGAGACAAAATGAACCGTCAAAATATAGAATCAAAATCTGGTTTAGATTAAGGTAAAATGAAAAGCAAATCGATTATATATATATATATATGTATTTATGCAAACTTTTTTTTCAATTAAATTTTTGAAAATTCAAATCGTTAATTTTTCCCTTAATTTTACACACTAGACAATTGCGTTGTCTCGAGGAGGAGGATTATCCGAATCCTCGTTTCTACTCTCATTGTTATCTATTTCGAAGAATTCCGAGGTTGATAGTACTTTCTTAGTAGCACGTTTATTCGTTTTTTTATTTTCATCGGTAATGGAAATTTTAATAGTCGACTCGTTACCATTACCAAAGATAAAGTTTTGAATTTCGTCTTCACCCAAGAATTTGGCAATTTTGAAACGAAGGATTTTGAAAATTGGAAAAAGGCATTCGTCGTAAGAATATAACGAAATAACATCGCGAGCGTCGTCATCTTCAACCCCATCAACCGAACAAAACTCAACGTGAATTTTTGCCCTTAAAAGGTCTTCCTTTCTGTTATTTTTTAATATCTCTTCCACAATGGCAGATCCTCGCGCGAGCGAAAGTAAAGTTCTATAAGATATATTCACGGGTTGAACAGATATTAACATCGTGATGCGGCCCTGTTTAGTCCTATTTATTGTAGATAATGTGGCTCGAGTTCTTGGAGACAATTCTTACGCATAGGCTTGTAGAATGCTTAATATCCAACTTTATATTTATCGCGCTAGGAAAATAATAGTTAAATTTAATTTATAATTATTAGATTTATTAGTTAAATGAAAAAAATTACTAATCACTTATATATTATATATAATAATAAAACCATTTTTATTTAGAAAAATTTATTTAAATTAGCAATCTCATTATCTTAAATCAAGAACTATGAAGCGACATCTTCAGATTCTACACCTTCCAATTTGCTTATATTTTCAATCAATTGTAAGAACCCCGGCGAATAAGAAAAAGACAAATCGAACTTGATCTCAGGCTTATCGTATTTTTTCCAAGCTTTATATTTAGTTGTCACAGAAGAAACGGGAAGAAATTTCGGTGGTGACATCGACGACGTTGATGGTTGATTTAGAGAATTTTCATTCTGCGACGTATTCGACGATGATATTAGAGACAGTGCCTTTGTCGGCGGTGGAGAAGACTTACGCTTCTTTGGTAGCGGTATAACATCAGTATCTTCATATTCCAAGGAAGATACGTCATCAACTTTTCGTTTTTGTTTAGCTGAAACATTTCTTAATATTGCGTCTCTTTTTCTCTTCAGTTTTAAGGGCGTTTCTTTTGATCGGTTTAATTGTTCTTCTTTTCTATTTTTAACAAATATTTCATGAAAGGTTTTTCTCATGCGGTATTTCTTTGTCCTGTTTGACGGGATATCTAAAGTGGCGGGATCAATACCTTTATCTTCGCATTTTTTAGTTGTGTAATCTTTATAAGACACCCAATAGTAATTTCGAAATTTCCGTATATTATCTTCATTCGTAGCAATATAATGTTTTTTGAGCTCTTCGATTTTATTTTTAGAGTTTTTATTTTCTAATGGTGTTGATTCTAAAAATTCTTCAAACAATATATTGAAGGGATGATCACTTTTTGTATAGGATGTTGCTATTTTCGGTAATAGCTTGTTTTCTAACAGGTATTTAAATTTATTCAAATGAGCATAATACGTAGAGGTTTTATATTCCAATTCGTTTCTTTTAATGCCATATTCATTAAAAAGGTAAATATAAAACTTCTTATAAAATTGACCATCATTTTTATCATTTTTAGTTTCGGGCTCGTGGAAAATTTCCATATTTTCTTTGGAAAATTCGTATCGCAGGGTAAAATGAGGGATAAAAACAGAAAAGTAAAAAATATATTTATTAGGTATTTCAAATTTGTCAGGGGACTATGAAAAAAAAGTCGTGAAAACCCATCACGGAAAATGACATGAGTAGGGCTATTTACGGGCTGTTTATGTCGGTATACATGTATATCTACATGACGGTCTACATGTATGTCTACACGATGATCTATATGTCGGACTACACATCGGTCTACACGTCGGTCTACATAACGGTCTACATGTCTTTCTACATGTATATCTACATGACGGTCTACATATTGGTGTACACGTCGGTTAATATATTGGTCTACATGTCTGTCTACACGACGGTTTACATGTCGTTCTACATGTCGGTGTCTACATGTCTGTCTACATGTTGGCGTCTACATGTCGGTGTCTACATGTCGGTGTCTATATGCCGGTGTCTACACATGTCGGTGTCTACATGTCGGTGTCTACATATCAGTGTCTACATGTCGGTGTCTACACGTCGGTGTCTACATGTCTGTCTACATGTCGGTGTCTACATGTCGGTGTCTATATGTCGGTGTCTACATGTCGGTGTCTACATGTGTCTACATACCAGTGTCTACATGTCGGTGTCTACACGTCGGTGTCTACATGTCCTGTCTACATGTCGGTTGTGCCCCTACAATGTCAGTGTCTACTACGTCGTGTCTATATGTCGTTCTACACGTCGCGTGGTCTAATACTGTCGGTGTTCTACATGCTGTCTAATTCGTGGTCTACAAGCTCGGTGTCCTATATGTCGGTGTCCTACAATTTCGGTGTCTAACATGTCGGTGTCTACATATCAGTGTCTACATGTCGGTGTCTATAGACGTCGGTGTCTAGACGTCGGTGTCTAGACGTCGGTGTCTAGACGTCGTGTCTACGTCGGTGTCTAGACGTTCGTGGTCCTAAGACGTTGGTGTCTAGACGTCGTGTCTAGACGTCGGGTTGTCTAGACGTCGTTATATGTCTGGTGTTACATGTCTGTTACATGTCGGTGTCCTACATGTGTGTCTATAATGTCGGGTTGCCACCATTGTCGTCCTACAGTCAGGTGTCTAACATGTTCGGGTCCTCATGTCGGTCAAACTGAATGTTAAAATGATAAACGTTTTTTTGTGTTTTTTTTGTTGTTTTTTGTTGTGATGAAAAATTACCGTAACCCGCGTCTCGGAAAACAGGGCGGTTTAATCTTAAAAGTATATAGAAGGATATAGATTATATATAAATTAGCAATCTCATAATCTTAAATCAAGAACTATGAAGCGACATCTTTTGTTTCTCGGAAGGAGGAGCGGCCTCTAATAAGAAATTCACGTAGTATGTCGAAGAACCGGAAAGGATAAATAAACTCCAGTCTCTTACCGTTTTCGAGTTAATATTAGGATGTCGACCTCCTTTTTTAGGGCACTCGATGATTTTAGGTGTGCTACCTTAGCGACAAATTCCTACGTAATTTAGGGCATTGTTCAGGAATGTTATATTAGTTTGTTCGAATGCGAAAAGACGGGCCATGCGTCGCCCAGCACAAAATCGTAATGCTTATAATATAAGGTCATCCGAGGTTCTCGAAGGTCAGAACTTTCTGACACCCCAAATTTCCAATCTTTCACAACTAAGATGAAAACAAACTCTTTTGATTTACACGATACCTAGAAATAAATGCCATTTTTGCATTCTGCAATAATATCAATCATAAACAATATAAATTTTTTAACTTTCCTCTTATTGGCATCGTAGGTCTCGATTTTCAACCGGCCTAACAATTTGCACTCGCTAATTCCAAAAAGGAAGAATAGAAGTATCCATCTCTTACCGTTTTCGAGTTTATATCGATATGCCGGATCCCAGTTTAGGGCGCTTGTTCCATTTTAAGTGCGCTACCTTAGCGAGAATTTCCAATGTAATCAAGTGCATTGTTCAGGAATGTTATATTGGTGGGTTCCAATGCGAAAAGAGCGGCCATGCGGCGGTCAGCGCAAAAATACGTAATACCTACGATCTAAAGTTGAGTTCTCGATTGTCAGAACTCTCCAACATCACCGAATTTCATATCTTTCACAATTAAGATGAAAAAAAAACTCCTTCGATTTACATGATAGCTGGAAATATTTAATTATTAAGATTTAGAAAAATTAAGTATAAAGAAAAAAATTTATATAATACGTGAGTACCTGATCATCAATTCTTTATAGACTTTGATTCCGTAATTAATTTTTTTTGGTTTCCCTTGAAAAAAAACTCGCTTAAGGAATGAAAAATATATTTTGCACCATCTCCCGAGAAGTAAAATTTAACGTTATTTCACGCTTTCGTCAAAAAAAATATTTTAATAACTGAAGAATAAAAAATGAAACAAGACAAAATATTTTATTACCATAAAACTAAAAAAGGAAACGCCAGAGTAGGGTTGATATTTTTGTCCTTTTTTTCATCGATTCGTTAAAAATAGGCAGAAAAATAACGGTAAATCACTAAGGGGTGAAGGGGGGGTTGGTATATATATAAAAAAGATTTAATGAGGTCTCGGGTCTTTAAAAGGGGGCTAAAAACACGGCCACCCTAAAGAAAAGGCGCGAATTTTTAACCCTACTTTGCGACTAGAGTGCGGCGCCCGAGAAGTAGAAATCCTCAAAATTTGCTACCTTCTAGCTTAACCTACCGATACGACGCTCAACCCACCGCGCCTACAGCGGCGAGGACTCGTTTAACGGGGAAATTTGTTGACAACCACTTAACCCGAGAACATGGTGGAGCGAATTCCCGTTAGAGAACAAGAGGGCGAGCTAGCTCTCCCTCGAAAATCTGAAAGTCTTTAGATCTCATCATCGGGTCAGGGCGCTTTCCATCGCTCGGAACGTCGTCCCGCATCGAAAAATACTCAAGTTACCCTGATCATTCAATTCTTTATGACTTTTGAATCCCGTAATTACTTTTTTTGGTTTTTCTCGAAAAAAAATCGCTTATGGAACGCGAAAAATTTATTTTGCAGCCAGCTCACGAGAAGTAAAAGTAACGTTCTTTCGTGCTTTTGCTTCCGCGAAATTCCGTATAATTTGCCAAAAAATAAATAATATTTTTTTTTAATTTTGTTTAATATGCGATATTCTTTTTTTTTAATTTAAGTCCTCCAATAAAATTATCAATTTTCTTTATAAATCATTTTTTAGGGTTGTCTAAAGTTAAAAAAAATTAAAAATAGTAGTCTAAGTGCTAAGTCGAAGGCCTAAGTATAAGTCGAAGGTCTAAGTGCTAAGTGGAATGTCTAAGTGCTAAGTCGAAGGTCTAAGTATAAGTCGAAAGTCTAATATAAGTCGAAGGTCTAAGTGCTAACAAATCTAAAAATTCTCTCTCAAGAAATGAATACACAAAATTTTAAGTCCAAACTTATTTTTCGAATTTGTGCCACTTACACCTTCGACTTAATTCAGTTCCTCGATCAGGCGACACTATAATGCACGGTCATAATCGGATTGAAGATGAGTTTTAGCTTGGTACCATGGTAGTTTTGAAGCGTTCAAGCCGCTTTTGCGATTCCCCCGTAATGGCGACACTATAGCTATAGTGGACGTTTCGAAAGGAATCCGAAAAACGAATCTAACTTGTCGCGCAACCACCTTTTAAGGTATAAACCTATCACTTCCAACCCCATATAGTGACGTCTCAATGGGAACTGATATAAGTCAAAAGGTCTAAGCGTGAAAATCTAAAAAACCACAGAGAAAATAATTTCCCAAAAAATTTTAAGTCGAAATTTTTTTCGGAATTTGCACTCTAGACTTTCGACTTATATTAGTTCAACAAACAAACAAACGAACAGTCAGAGATATAAGTATAAGTCGAAGGTCTATGTGCTAAGTCAAAGGTCTAATGTATAAGTCGAAGGTCTAAGTGCTTAAAAGTCGAAGGTCTAAGTGCCTGTTCGTTCGTTTGAGTATAGAGATCGGCAGGTCTAAGTATAAGTCGAAGGTCTAAGTGCTAGAAATCTAAAATCTCAAAAGAAATATAATACACAAATTTTTTAAGTTCCAAAATAATTCTTTAGGAATTTGCATCTTAGACCTTCGACTAATATCAGTTCCCGATCAGCGCATCACTAAATGTACGTCCCATAATCGATTGGAAAGATAGTTTTAGTGCTTAGTAACTGGTATTTGAAAGCGTTCAGACCGCTTTTGCGATTCCAGTAGGCCGACACTATAACTCATACTATAGTTGACGTTTCGAGGGAACGCGATAAAACGATCTAACTTGAATCGCTTGCAACACCCTTTTAAGGTATAAACTATCACTTCAACCCCAATATATGTGACGTCTTCAACGGAAACTGATATATAGTCAAGGTCTAAAGTTGAAAAATCTAAAAAGTCACATAGAAAAATAATTTTCCCAAAAATTTTAAGTCGAAATTATTTGTTCGGAATTTGCACTTAGACTTTCGACTGTAAATATTAGTTCAACAACACAACGAACAAACAGTCCCGAGATATCGTCGAAGGTCTAGGTGAAAACTCGAAAACCATACGATAGCTTACAAAAAACTAATAACTTTCGTGGAATCAGCGTAAGATATTTGTTCTAAAAATGGAAAAAAAAATTTTTTTTATTTTTTTGGTTATTTATTTTTTTTTTTTCGGAAACTACATTAGCTACAAAAAAAATAATAACCTTTTTGGAATCAGCTAAGAAATTTTTTTTAAAAATGGAAAAAAACAATAGTTTTCCTTGTCACTATCGTAAGTTTTACGAGAAAATAAAATAAATAACTGCAAAAAAATCCAAAACAAATTTCATATTTTAAGAACAACTAATCTTAGCGCTGATTCCACGAGTGTTATAGTTTTTTTGTACCTATCGTATTTTCGAGAAAAAAAAATAAAATAGCCCCCAAAAATCCAAAAAAAATTTTTTGCAATTTTTAGAACAATTTTCTTACGCTTATATTTAACTATAAGGTGCAAATAAAAAAATTTTGATACCAAAACTATGGGATTAAATATAAAACGATCGATAATTAAAAATTTTATTCTGATAAATAACATAAAAATTAATAATACAAAGTTTTTTATTGAAATTTTTATATACATACACATGCATATGCAAATATATATATTTATATAATATATATATATATATATATAATATATAATATATATATATTATATATATATTATATATAGTATATGATATATTATATATATATATATATATATAATATATATATATATATGGTGTGTGTGTGTTTGTTTTTAAATTGCGTGTTTCATTTTTACTCTTATTATTAATATATTTCTGTTATGCTATCTATTATACGTTCGACAGCTTTAAAAAGGTTGTTAAAAAATTCATGATTTTCAATAAAGGGAAGAACCAAATGAAATGTCTTGGGCTTGCGATCTCGACCTTTTTCTAAAAACTTAAAAAAAGTGTTTAAGTAATAAAAATAGATATCATCTTTTAACCATAAAAGACTCCCGGAGAAATTCATTTCTCTTTCCACCTTGTATTTATCGCTGTCAATTGATTCACAACCATCTAGTAAACTACGTATCTCCGAAGAGTTATATTGTTTTATATTCCATCGAATGATGGATTTTCCATGATCATCAGTCATAGTCACCGTAATTTTTTTGAACAGCTGGTCAATATTTCTTTCGTAAGTGCGTTTATAGTTACCTATAAAGTACTTGAACATTTTTTGTTTATCTGCTAAGAAGTTATCAAAATTAAACTCTACTCCTCTTTTCAAAGAGCCAGTGATATTCAAAAGTTTATGAATTTCGCAAAGATCGATATGTTCCCAATGGAAAAATATGACGACTTTTTCTAGATTTGGAGAGACACTACAAATATAATATAAAAGATCAGAAAAATCGATCTTCAATTCTACCAAATTTTTAAGAACCGTTTTATTTACGTAACTTCCTATTATATCACTGTTATAAATACTTTCTTGCAGATACGAGCCTGAATATATTACGTTTTTTCTGATTTCCAAATCAGTCAGATTCGGAAAGGCTTCGACGAATTTTTTATTCAGTGTCCCACATTTAGTTTTTGAATCAAAAATTTTCTCTTTTTCGTATGATATTCTCAAGATACGAACATTTGGGAATCGGAATGGAGAAAGGGTATCCATACATTCGTTTTTTTGAAGCATTGCGTTAAATTGACAAACGTTTCGCAAATTCAATTCCAAGGAACCATCGACGTTTCTAATACTCCTTTGCAATCGGTTTCTAAAAAATTTTGTATCCCAAGAATCAATTATTTTCTTTTCCATTCCAGCTCGCCATAATTTACCGCAGTGCAAATGACATGTTTGTAAAATCGGTTGGTAAGTCAAGCTCTTAAAGTGATTCATAACCGCAAAAATTCCTCTGCACGCGAGACAAAATGGTATTTTTATTTCGTTTCTTTCATGATCTTTAGAAAGGAGTCTCAAAAAACTAGTTTCCAACATTCTATGTAACGTTTTCAATTTTCTATAATTTTCATCTCCTATTGCTTCTTCTTCTTCTAATTCCTTTCCCATCGATAATTTAACGTGGTTTTTGACTGGCGATGAAGCCTCACTGATTTCCCATTCAATTATTCTTCGGTTTTCGATTTCAACCACTACGACTAAATTAGCCAATTTTTGGCTAGAACAATTATAGCATTCGCGAAATTTATTTATCCATATATTGAAACCGTAGTTGGGAAAAATTTCTTCTTCCGCTGAGAAACTGGAAATCAATTCTAATGTCTTCACCCCAGTTTTTGCAGCCAGTAGTCTTACACGATCGCTTCTCACAACGGAAGGTGGGTGTATATGGTTTAAACGAACTCCAATTTTTTGTAAGTTAAACAACGATGAGATTTCCATAATTTCCTCGATGTTGTTGTGATCCACAATTAATGTAGTTAATTTTTTAAACGAAGGAATAAGAAGTTTCGGCAATTTACTCGAAAAATCAATTTCGACAGCTTTTGACGACATTTTTAAGAATTCGATGTCGGATTCGCTAATCAAAGCGTTCCCTGATTTGCTTAAAAGAAGGGGAGAGTCTTCGCTCATAATCATTTCGGTCGTGTTCTCTCTTATCACCCCATTGCGACAAACGCATAATAATTTTAGTGTGATTAGGTTTGGAAATAAGATCGAAATATTTTTCATTAATCCAAGAAATTCGTCGTCAGTGAGAAGGTTAGTACCCGTATTAACAATTTCTAGTTTCTTGATACCAAATAAAGGTTGATGTGGTTTTTCCTTCATTGAATCCGTCAATTTTATGAAGGTTTCATACTGATCTAAATACATAGCCAAAGATTTTAAGCTTTTGTACTTCGTACTCATTGTCCTAATAACTTCAGCGGTTTTAGCGGCTACGGAAACACCATCGGCTGAACTGTCTGATGCGACCATATACTTGGTCAATGTCAGTGTTATTGATTCAGTCGCCGTGTAGGTATTTTGCTTTGCATTTTTAAGAAAACTTAGAATGATCGCCGAGGTTTTTGCCTCGTCGTCCGAATCAAATAGCGGAAATAACAGGTTGAAATTTAATTCCTTCGACCCATGTTTTTCGATGAAACGATTCGTAATTATATCACAGATCACCCCGAATATTTTTGAATCAGAAACGTCGTAAAAATCTTGAAAGGATGACGTTTCAAAAATGACGTTCATTGATAGATCTTGCAGATTTTTTACAGTCATTTTCGTTTCGAGTTTTTCGTCGTCGAATTCGGCTGTGAAAAAAGTACTAAGGTCAGAAAGTAGTATTTTCTTCAAAATAAATAATAATTAGGAATAATGAAATAAAATAAAATAAATTATCAGACACTGATCTTCAGGGTGTATACGCACATTCGCGGCGAAGCCACGCTTCCTAATGATAAAATATATAACAATTTGACCCCTTTTATATGCAAAAATAAAAAAAAACAAAATGAGTTATAATAAATAATAATAATAATAATAATAATAATAATACATAATAATAATTAATAATAATAATAAATAATAATAATAATAAATAATAATATAATAATAATAATAATAATAATAATAATAATATGAATAATAATAATAATAATAATATAATATAAATAATATTAATAATATATAATAATAATAATAATAAATAATAATAATAATATAATAATATAATAATAATAATAATGAATAATAATAATATCAATCAACTTATATGATAGGAAAATGAAAGGAAAATGAGTAAAAGCGTAATTAGAATATGTAAATAAATATAATCGTCATAAAATTTAATAATATGTCTTTAATAATAATAATAATAATAAATGATAAAATAATAATATTATTAATTAATAAAATAATAATAATAATAAATAAACTAATAATTAATAATATAAATAATAATAATAATAATAAAATAATAATAATAATAATATAATATAATAATATAATAATAATTATATAAAATTAATCTATATACTAAATTCTTTGTAAGTAAAGGGAACAAGAAGATCAAAATTTGTGCAAAAACGCATAATAAAATCGCACTAAAAGGAACGTTACCCTTGTGAATTTTAAAAATTCGTAGAAAAAAAAAATAATGGTGGAATCAGCGTAAGAAAAGTGTTCTATAAAATGAAATAATTTTCATTCCAATTGTTGAAGATATTTTATTTTTTTTATCGAAAGAGCCAATAGCGACATGAAAAGCCGTAACACTCGTGAATCAGCGAACGAGTCGAAAGTAGTGACCGTTATTATGAAAATTTGTTTTGGATTTTTTTTTGGTTTATATTTATTTTTCTCGAACGCAACGATGCAGGTAACAAGGAAACTAATTGTTTTTAAGTCCATTGTATCTGATCTAAAAACTATATATATTTGTACGAGGAATCCAGCCAATTGAAATTGTGTGCAGGCTCCACGGTTCGCGTCAGTTCTATTCCGGACAAAAAAAAAAATAAGAGGTAACCAAAAGAGTTCAAAAAAAAAAATTTTTTTATTTGACTACATACAGTTTTTAGAACAAATATCTTACGCTGATTCCACGAATGTTATTAGCTTTCTTGTTCTCGTCTGTGGGAATACTGTTGGACGATCGGGTCTTTCTCTTTGATCTCGAGAATTTAGTATTTCCTTGTAACCTCTGATGGAAGAAACATCATGAATGTTAGTGTTAAGACGGGGGTCTCCGGGAAATGTTACCCGAAACTCATTAGCATAGCACAAATAAGAAAAATCTAAAATCACCCTCTCGGTTTTTGAGAAAAAAAATAAAATAGCCCCAAAAAATCAAAAAAAAATTTTTTTGCCATTTTTAGAACAATTTTCTTACGCTGATTCCACGAATGTTATTTGAATTTCTTGTAGCTATTCGTAAGTTTTCGAGAAAAATATGTTCTTTACAAAAGCTCTAACTTACTTCAAATTTACTTTAGAAATAATCACCATACACTGATTCCACGAATGGTATTAGTTTTCTTGTAGATATATATATAAATATATAACCTATCGTTAAACCCACTATGACGTCATATAGTGACGCCCATTCGGGACTAATATTAGTCGAAGGTCTAAGTGCAAATTCCGAAAAAAAAATTGAACAGAAAATTATCGGGGAAATATTTTCTTTGTGATTTTAGAGATTTTCACACTTAGACCTTTGACTTATATCAGTTCCCGTTGAAACGTCACTATATCGAGGGTGAAGCGAGTTGATACACTAAAAAGTGGCATTTGAAAGCGTTGAGCCGCTTTTGCGATTCCCGTAAGGCGACACTATACTATAGTGACGTTTCGAAGGGATTCGAAAAACGATCTAACTTGATCGCGCAACACCTTTTAAGGTATAAACTATCACTTCAACCCCATATAGTGACGTCGCAACGGGAACTGATATAAGTCAAAGGTCTAAGTGTGAAAATCTAAAAAATCACAGAGAAAATAATTTCCCAAAAAATTTTAAGTCGAAATTATTTTTCGGAATTTGCACTTAGACCTTCGACTTATATTAGTTCAACAAACAAACGAACGAACGGTCAGACGAACAAACGAACACAAAACATACTATATAAGTCGAAGGGCAA
>JABUQX010075938.1:0-7500 GCA_015478945.1 Trachelipus rathkii
TAAAGACTCTCAAGAGTTTTAGAAATTTTCCAAATAAGTAATTTCTTACCCAAATATTTGTAGACCAAATGAGATGAAATCACAACATTAAACAACATCCGACAGGGAGGGTTTCCCTCACCCCCCAAAAAAATTCACACACAGAAACCCATCAGAAGGAGACAAGGAACGGTCCAAAGCTTCACCAAATTAAACAACAAACTGCTGACACATGACATTTGAACTTGAAGTAGTCAAAAGAGGGGAAATAGAAGAAAGCATCACTAGGCTTTACCAGAAGTGTACAAGAGATGGTGAAGATAGATATTTGGTCTTGGGTTAAGATAATGAAATAAAGGAATGGAAATGAATATTAAAAGGAAATTGAAATTTACCAAAGTTCAATACTTTGCCTTTTAGCATGCATGACAAATGGCTCCTTGAATTTCAACAAGTATCCCAGTCAAAAGCATAAATGAGTTTTTTTATTTCAATTTATTAATTTACATTCTAATAATCCCTAATTAAATCTAAAAGTGGTCTATTATGTCCCTATTCTTTTATCTAACTACAAGAAGAGTCTATGTGCACGTACAAAAATGAAGAATTAGCAACTGACAACTAGTTAATTAATTATTGTTCATAATAGTCTGGAGTGAAATTATGAATCATGGTGATAAAAACTACAACTGTCATAGAAGTAGCCTTAGATTGATGAATTCTCCTCTTTCTAATATTTCTAACAGAAGCAAAAGGAGAAAAAAATATTTTGTAAATCCCAAAAGTTTCTTCATCTTTCAACTTTTTTTTTTTTATACAGATTGTCACGGCTCACGGGTAGGGTCCCTTTACTCTGTCCTCCACATTCTTGGTGTTTAAGTAATAAACATTTTGATTTTTTCGGTCCAATAATGTGAAATCATTCCTCAATTGATGCAAAATTATGCTGATAAAGTAGACCAAAGTTCTCTAGGAAAAAGATTCTGGTGTGCTGTGATAACTGCAAATTATGGGTTTAGGATTATCTCAGAATAATTTTGGCATCCTTATGCCTGTAGCAGATGCTTTTACCACACCCTTAGACTTTGCAATATTTCTGAAAAATGTCACTTTTTCAAACTTATACTGGTTTCAAACTGACTTCGAAAAGGAAATAAGAACAATTTTCTCTCATATTTCCTCTGAAGCATAGATGCCTATATTATAGGTTATTACATTTAGCTCTTATATTTAGATCCCGATTCTGTTTAGTCTTAATGAAAATTATAATTTGGCATTTTCCCATTTAGCTACAGAAAAGTGATTGAGAAATATTTAACTATACGGTATGCTTATAAGCCGTTGGCATACCTTTAATGCAAAACAATTAAAAAGTATGTTGTATGATATGATAAACACAAGGGAAAGCTTGGAATCATAACTAAGAAACGACGCAAGTCCGATCACTAACAGAAAATATTTAAACTAAAGTTGTGTTTGCTTAATAAAAGCGGAAATGTTTTGTACTTTTTATTTTATCTAATAGCTTATAAGGGATATTTTCAAACCATTATCAAATCCTCCAGAATGTCATTAACTTTTTTTTATCATAATTTTGGTACTCTGTTATGATTAATTGAATAATTTAAGCTCTATATACAAACGAGCAGTGTGGTTATGATGGGGCACAGCAGTTGGCGTACTTACGTGGCAGACAGCTCGCTCAGCTCTCAATGCAAATGCGCGAGAGTGGTGCGATATACAACTTTACTCGCGGCGTATTTTAATACGTAGTTGTATATATAGTATATACATATATATAATATATGAATATATATTACTTGCTTAATATATATGATATTAATATATATATATATTAATATATTATATATATATACTAACATGATATTATAATAAAATTAGCAAGAATATAAAATATAGTGAGATATTATATATAAGTTATAAAATAAATATAGTATAAAATATAACATATACAATACTTTTCTTACTTAATTTTATAATAAGGATATTACTAATTTTATAATAAGGTTATTACTAAATATTATGGGAATAAATTTCCTTCAATTCAAAGTACAATTAAATAGTGTGTATGAATCACATATTTATTGTATGTTATATATTCATGATTATATTATTATTATTATAATTATTAATTATTATATTTTATAATTATAATTATAATTATGTGATAAATATTATAAATTATAATAATGGTATCCAACATAAATTATAGGATTATTATTATTATATTTTATTTCATATATTGTAAATATTATAATTTATTTATTTTATTTAGTTTTATTATTATTTATTTTATTATTATTATTTTATTATTTATTATTTATTGTTTATTTATAATATATTTATGATTATTATTCATATATATTATTATTATTGTTATATTTTAGTATTTTCATTCTTATTATTATCATACTTTTTTGTTTATTAAATTGTTGATATAAATTTATTAATTTTATTTCCATTTTCACTTAAATAATTCATACCCAAAATAATCTTTTTTGTGAAGGATTTTTTGTATCATCTACTTAAGTTTTACAGTAGTATTATTATATAGTATCTTCAAGAAAATTAATCGTTTATATTTGATTTAATTCTATTTGATTTAAGTTTATTTAAAAATGAGTATATTATATTGATATTTTTTATTACGTTTTACATTCATTTTAATAAATTTATAACTTTTCTAATTCAATTTTTTTCTGTTAAAAGCTAAGGTTTAAAGTAATACTTTATTTATTTAGAGAGTAATAAACAATTTTTAAATAGTGAAAAAAAAAAAAGTTTCATAATATAAATTTAGTATTTTTTTAATAAAGTTATCGGATCAACATTTTTGTTTAAAGATGAAATTAAATAATTAGATAATATAAAATATTATATGAATATATAATAATAGTAATATTAATAGATAATATAAGTTAATAATAATAATAATAATGAATATAAATAATAAATATTATGTATAATAATAATATAATATAATAATAATAAAAATAATAATATTTAAAAAATAAAGAATCTTGATAAATGATATGATAATGATAATGATGATGATGATAATGAATATGATAATGATAATGATATGATAATGATGATATGATAATGATAATAATAATAATAATTAATTAATAGTAAATGAATAATAATAATATAATTAATATTAAATAATAAATAATAATAATAAATATAATAATGGATAATAATAATATAATAATGAGATAAATAATAGTATAATATAATGAATAATAATTAATGATAATAATAGTAATAATAATAATAATGAATATATATAATAATAAGTAATGAATGATAATAATGAATAGAATAAGTATAATAATAATAATAATAGATAATAATAATAATATATAATAATATAATATATAATATAATAATAATAATTGCAAAAAAAAATTGCTGATAATACTCACAAAATACACTCTTTTCTGACAAGCCTAAATTTGAAGCTCTTTGTAGCAAAATGAATGATGCAGTAAAAAAAAATTAATTTACACTCATATTGATTATAATAACAGCTATTGGTATGTTGATTATCTTTAATAAACAAGATGAAAGTCAATTCCTCAAAACATTCTTTGTGAGATTTAATGCTCAGCTACAACTCTTTGATTAGGATCTTGTTAAATGTATTACTTTATGAGGAGACAAAATACAATGATCTTTCTAAATTATGACAATAGAGAAAAGTATTGTAAATCAATTAGGTTGCATGGTAGACCCACCGTAATAATTCAAGAAAAAAAAAACTCTCTCATATTTATTTGTTCGATATTCGTGATTTAAAATGACCGCGAAATAACTCTATCACCACGCATATTACTCATAACCAACAAATTAAAATACATCTAAATTTGACAATCTTCATAGCTGAAATGTTCATAGCTTTTTTGAGGCCATTTACCCAAATAATTTTGTACATGGGAAATATGCCTTTATAGATAGTTGCTAATAGATATTGAACAGCATTTTCTTATAATCTCTTTGAAATATTCGTTAAAAATGACTAACAATATCACTTTTATAGTCATAACGCTAGGACTCAAATTCTTACGTAACCTTATACGAGAAACAGCGGTATTGAAATGTATATGCCAGCTTGATACTATATCTGATATTTTATTTGAATCATATTATTTGAATAATACTTCTTTAAATTAATCGCAGTGGAATTGACGTGCACAAGTATACCAATCAATTTATAATTATAATATTGTTTGAAAGTACAAATCTAAAGTAGAAGGAAAGATTGTGAAAGTGAGTGAAGTAATAAGAAGTCGATTCCAATTTTATAAATATATATATTATACTTATATATATATAATAATTAGAGTAATAGTATAATAATAGAATATTGACACCAGGTAAATATGTATATGAGATGGTATATATTTAAAGTGTATATATATATAATATATATAAGTATATTGTGATGAGTATAGTGATTATATAGTATAGTATTACGGATTTCTGCGCTCTAATCTATATGTATTTTATTTTTAATATATATAAATAGTTAAGTATTTATAATTATATATATTATATGTAATACGTTTAGTATTAAGTGTATGTATAGTAATAATACTTTTATAAATAATGTTAGTAAATACTAATTTAATTTATATACTATTCACTAGTATAGATATTATATATAGGTGTAATTAAATATAAGGTGTTAGGTATATATATATTATATAGTGATTATATATACATTATATATACTTTACTAATGTTATTATACATTATATATATATATAATATATATATTTCTTATATAATTTACTTATGATTATCTATAGTTATGTAACGTATAAATATTAGTATTATTAGCATTATATTTAGTATGAGTTATTTTATATATATGTATGAATAAACTTTATGTTTAGCATTAGCGATTTTATATAATATATATTATCTATAAGGTTATATTATTATAGGTCATATGTATATATATATATATATAATATAGTATATATATATATTATTAATATATATATATAATTTATGTGATTTATATTAGTATAGATTATATTATACTATATTACTAAAATTTGAACTCGAAATAAATATGTAAAACTTGTGGAAATAAATATCATAATTAAGATCAATAGATATGATATTATATAATAACTTATATATATATTATAGATGATTAACAATAAAAGAGTTGTTATGTAAGTATAGGTTTTTGGGAAAGGGGGGAGGTATTACTAGGATAGGTATAGTATATAGTTATTATTTATCATAGTATAATATATAATATATTAACTTATATATATATAGTTATATATATATATATATATATATTATATATATGGTATACTATATATAGGTATATATATAGGTTATATATATATAGGTATATATATATATATATATAATATATAGTATAATATATTATATATATATATATATTATTATATAAATATATATATATATATATATATTATATAATATATATATATATTATTATATATATATATATTAATATATATATTATATATTATATATTATATATATATATTATAATAGTATATATATATTATATAATATAGTATATATATACTTATATTATATATATATATATCATATATATATATTTTTAAAATAAACATATGTTATACATAGATCTATATAGTAGAATATATATATATATATGTATATTATATATATATATATATAGTATTATATATATATATATATAGTATATATATTATATACACATATTTATTTTAAATAGGTATATATAATAATATTATATATTTATATATATATAGTTATATTTATATATATATATATATATATATATATACTAAATTATATAATATATATATATATTATATATATATATATATATGTATAGGGTTATTTGGTTAAACCAACGTGGTTTGGCTGATTTAAAATAACTTAAAAAGCATTGCTTTTCGTTTTTATGGTTTTTATAATTTTTTTTAATTTTTTTTAATTTATTTTTATTTCTTTGCTTTTTTCAAATAAAAAAGTAATTAAAAAGTGCTTTAAATGAAATCATAAAGCTAATACATCCTAATTATATATTTAGATAGTAAGTAAATGGGATGAAAATATTTACCAGACTTTACCAGTAGAGTTCATCTAAGATTGAGCATAGATAGCAGTTAGGTTTGGGACATAGATTTAAGCCGAAAATGAATGAGACTGTCTGAAATACTAATTGTAGGAACTTTCTTCAAAGAAGGTGATATATGACTTGAAAATTTTAAAAAAATGACAATTGCAATAGCAATTAAATAAGCTCGATGGCTAGAAAGAGTGGAGAGTTAGTTAGAGTAGTAGAGTTAAGGAGTTGACAAGACCTAGACTACACTTTATCAAGGAGAGCAGTATGAGTGGAACCACCCAAGATATGTGACTCTCATATCTCTATAGAAGTGCAAACAACGCCCTTATGTAGAGCTAGAAACTGGGATGGTAAGAAGAAGTTTCAAAAGCTCCTTGGAACACCCGATTTCCAAGAAACTGGTAGTAGAAAGAACAAATGTGGAATGCCTCGTAATAAAGACAAATAAAAAAAAAAGAACAATATCAAGAATATTAAAAAAAGAAGGTTAGAGTTGTGTTTTTAAAGAAAATAACATTAATAAGGAGGTTCTGTAAGTTGTTAAATGATCAACTATGATAGAATTAGAAAGAAAGCAGAGTTTATATAAGTAAAGCATTAAAAAAAAACCTATACTTTTCTATTAAACGAATAATAAAAGGTTATTCTTATTAATCAAGTCTGTTGCTTCTTTTCATAATGTGTCTTGATCCTCATAGCATCATTTTTTATTTTTTGTACATAGACCTTATTCTGTTCTTATTTTCATTTTTTAATTTGAAGTTGAATAGCTTAAAATATTTGTTATATGCAGCATAAATTTTTCTCTCTGTGGTGCTGAGTCTCTAATTTTTACTATTTTCAATCTTTATATATTTTGTAGGAAATAGGATTGGATTTAAATTTTCGGCGGTGGAATTTTTTATTAGCTCATTTTTTTGAATCTCTCTATATTGTCTAACATCATCTAAAATTACATCTTTTTTGGAATCTGAGTTTAAATAACGTGTTTATCGATGTGTTTTATCTTGTGGTAGTCATATATCACTTTATGCTTTTGTGAGTTATTACGTTTAATTTATTTGAAAATCTAATCGCTTTTCTTTTGAACTTTGTCGATTCTCCTCTAAATTTTTTTTTCGACAATGATCTTCTCGAGAGAGCTAGAAATTCTATCAAAGAGTTGGACATTCACTGCTAAAATATTCGCTTTGGAAGGAATGTGAGTATTTGATCTCATCAATAAGTAATGATCATGGTTCGATTTTCTTAAACCTTTATTGTATTTCAAATTCATCAGGATATGTTTGTCATATGAAAATTGGTGATATATTTTTTTTGTGTTTATGGCTCTGAACTGCGACTGATAATTTTCAGGACATTTGTAGTCGGGGAAGGTGCATATT
>JABUQX010075938.1:12500-27500 GCA_015478945.1 Trachelipus rathkii
ATAGAGAGACTAGAGTCTTGACATGAGGGCGTCAATTGTTTGTGTACTATGTATATTGTGCGTATGAGGACTACTGGCGTCCCTTGGAATAAAGAGTATATGATCCTAAAGTTCAAATGTGTTCAGATCGGACAACATCTTAGGGGCATGCATAGGATGTGAATTGAATTAATAAAGTGAGGATATGGAACGTTGAATTTAGAGATGTGCTGTGTGTGTGTGAAGAAGGAGAGTAATATGAGAGAACTAATGAAAAGTATGTTGAAGATGAGATTTGGATATGTTGCGCACAATGAAGTCGGTTGGTTTTGGTTAAGCGATGTATAGTGGAGAGTGTGTGGGAGAACCTCAGACCGGACTTGGGACGAGCAAGAAGCTGGCTTGATCGGTGAACGAATGCATCTGAATGACGAGAAAATGTGAAGTTTTTGCGCAGACGGCGAGAATAAAGGTGCATGAATAGGAGAGAATGGCGGGGTTTTGGTATGGGCGGCTGGTTGTGCCCACATGGGCTCAGGGGAAGAACGCCTTACATTGGGATTTACATTAGTGAGTGGTCCGTGACGCGGAGAGTCCACATGACTGACTCTCTAGGTGTGGATTTTCTGTCTGTGACGAGCTCTCAACTAATTAATTGGTATCAGAGGGGGGGCGGTGAAAGGCTGGGCTTCTTTTCCGGAGCTTTTGTCATGTTCTCTCTATATATATGGCTTTTCCGATGCTTCATATGTACAGCACCTTACATTGTGCAGGTGTCTGAGGTATCCCAACTCTTGGGGCAAGAGGATGGTGAAGAAAACACATGATATGAATTATGTATATATAATTCAATAATATATATATATATATATTATTACCGTATTCTATATATATATAAGATATAAAAAAATTATATATACTAATATATTTTAAGTGTGCAATAAAATTATAATAAAGCTAGTAGTTCATAGCTTATTTATTAATTAATAATTAAAATTAGTTATTATAATATATATATATGATAATGTATTAATAAAACTAATAAGGATAATAGTGATCTTATTATTTTCATCGTCATTCGTCATCGTCAAAATCGGGTATTAATTTTTTTTTAATGTCATCCGTCCATATTCATTTTCTAAAATTTTGCCTCGATTATTTTGCCGGATTAGATTGATACATAATAAGTAATAAGCCATTTTTGAATAATATACAGACTCGCAATTATTTAATTCAAATAATAACTGATAATAATAATAATTAATAAATAATAATAAATATAATTATAATTGTTATTAGAGTATGAGCTATACTATATTACTAGGTAATATTGGCATAGGATACTTTGGTTTTGTTAATAGTGTTATATATATATCTATATACCTAATATATATTATTATGTACATATATATATTATAATAATATATATTATATATATATACTACTATATTATTATAATATCGTTAATAAATAAAATTTTACATATATATAATTTGATAATAGTAAGTATTTAAGATAAAGCTGAGTATTAGTCAATAAGTTCATTACACCAATCATTTTTGCCTCTTATGGTATTATTTTGTGATTTCCTCAATGTGCCTAATGGTTCGCCCTTTCTGTTATGCGTTCAATTATCGCACATGTAATAGCTCCATCCTCACAAAGCAAGAGCATAATACATATTACACATACTTATACAACACACTTACCAGACACCACCATTACCAAACACTCTTTAACAGACAGTCATCTCCTACTCACCTTATATCCATACGTGTAGGGAGAAAGAATTGCCTCCACATCATATGTCCTGTGTGTCGTAGAAGGCGACTTAAGGGATTGGTGCGGTGGTGGCTGTTTGGCTTGCCTCTACCGAATGTCAGGAAAGCTAAATTGGCATGCCGTAGGCGAAGGTCAGTGGATTCACAGTAAGCGCCCTTTTCTAGTCCGTCGCGAAAACTCTGTATGAAATCTGTATCAGTATCACGTTGAATTGATACCATGAGGAATAAAATGTTGATTGAGTGATGAGGAAAGAGGTGATGGATGTAATTTAGAAAGGGCAAATTTGTTTGCTCGTCTGTCGCACTGAAAACAAAGATGAAGGACGGTGTAAAGTTGAGGTGGTGATTGTATGTGGAGGGAATGTGTTATGTGTTTGGCTTGTGCGTATAAGGAAATGAGAGGGGGATAGAAGGATATGAGTGGCAATTCTGATGAGTGAATTGGGGTAGAGAGCTATGGTAGATTTTTCGTGTGTGTGACGTGATTAGAAGTCTAAAGGTTAAATTTAAAGTTTGAAAAGGTAAGAAATTAATAGGTGTAGGATTTGCGAACATTATATGACTCTCATATTCTTGAGGGTAATGTTTGCAATGTAGAGTAGTGGGATTTCTGGGATAACTCTGAATGATGTTTTGAGGATGGGGGGAGTATGGAGATTCAGTTCATTGTGGCCCACAATAGTGCCTTTAGCCCATTTATCATAGGAATTTTATTTATTTCAGTTGTCACTGCAAACATTGAGCCCACGGGCAGAGCCCAATTCAAGTAGGGGGTGTAGTTACTGTTCTAAAAGTTCCACCACCTCTAAGGGCATAAATTGACCGCATATAGAGGGACAAGCAGAACGACAGTGCTTTAATGTGAGAAAGATTTATTAAATTGCTCAGTAGGAAATATCAGAAAGAAATGGAAGAGAATTTCGCACTAGAGACATGAGTGTGTGGGACAGAAGAAGGAAGCACCAGCAGCAGAACTCTTAAGCCGCGAAGTTATCAATGTTCCGAGAACTACAATATCTCTCGCTCGCGCAGGTACCCAGCACTGATGCTATGAGTGAAGATCCGTAAAGGTTGGGTGGTACGCGGAGGATAAGTCTCCTCCGAGCAACCTGCGCGATGCATCGCGAGGTACCTATAGGATAAGAGATAAAGCAAACTAACATCGCTCCGCAAAGATTAGAAGGGTGCAAAGGTGGAACCTAGGGAAAGGTTACAGACAGTTTTTAAGTCCTTATTTGGCCGTTGTGCATTCCGACCCTGTCCAATAAAGCTGGGTGATAGCGACGAAGCCCCCCTCTCCAGAATAATCGAGAGCAGTCACTCCATAACATGTGGCGGATGGGACCTGTATAGCTGGAGCAACACTAAGAATTTGAGAGAAAAGAGGAGAAGTCCCTCATCATGTCAGATATGTGATAAACAGAACTGATCCAGTTTTTTGAAGCCAGCCCTAAACAACCGTGTGCTGTAGAAATGTTGAAGCAGATTTTCCGAAAGCACTATTATTTTTTGTCCTGGCAAAAAAGATTACGTTTCTGTTTATATATTGTACACAGGTAAGAGTACGGAATATAACCGTCGAAAGAGATAGTGAAAACAGATTAGAAGGTATTTGTGAGAAGTAGGGATTTGTAAGACAGTGAGAATTTGGTTTTTTATATAGAATTTTGAATTTCAACTAAAGTTAATTTGCTATGCCATACAGCTGAGAACCATAAATAATCGGAAAAGATTAAGACACTCGAAGAGCAATTCTAGGAAGTAATAAGAGGAGTAAGATTAGATATGAGTTTAAGAAATGAAGGGTCGAGTCATCGGAATACGCGTGAAGACTGAGTTAGAGGTGCATTGTTGCTCTTAAAGATGGTAAATATGAAAAAAGTAGGATAATAAAGTAGTTAAGTATGAGAGGACAGAACGCCTGAGGAACCCCACTCACTCGTCAAGAAAAGAGAGAAGTTCAGCACCATCACAAATCAACGGCCGATGATGAGCGATTTATGAGAAGAGCTAGATCATGAGTATATGCAAAAGGAAGAAGGAGGAGAACCGCTCAAATGCGCAGGGGAGCCTTGGAGCAGCACAGTGACTTTGCGTACATCAAGACTCCCGGTCAACATGCCTTGCGATATGTAGGACAGCAAACCACTAATAGTTCTCATACACCACACCTAAATAAGTTTCCTAATGAGAGACGATAATAGTCAATCAGAACTCGGATATTGTAGGAATCGTATAATACGGGCCAGTGAGTATGACTTCCTGCACAACAGAGAGCGTACTGTAGCGATCGGAATGTAGTTATCCAGTATGATCGATAGAAGTTGAGTTTAAGAAGGGCTTTCACAAAAGATCTTAGATAGTAATAGTGAATATATAGTGAGAGCTACACAAGGGCGAATAGTTATACAGTCAACAGCAGCGGAATAATTTATTATTTAGAAATAGGTCTCAGACAAGATGAGAAGCTTCTCTAGATACTGAGGAAAAGTGATTGTATATGTGAAGAATAAGTAGAATATATGGTTGAGCGAGGGGCCGATGAGATTAGCCTTTCTATAAATAAGTGGAGAACATAAACGAACAACACTTGATCAGATGGAAGGAGAGGAGTGTATAAGGCAGATTGAATTACAGAAGTTACTAGATGATGAAAGATTGTGTCGCAGTAAGCTCCAGAACCAAGGAGGTTAGTGCACTTTCCTTTGATGACAAGCCGCATTGCTCGTCGAAGCTGAAAACTCGCCCATCAGACTAGATCTCTAGCTTATTCTTAAAAATAGGCTTGTTGCTGGAAAGAGGGACTTCAGGAGAAACGAGAATTTTTTCCAACCCCCGATAGCCCGTTCTCTAGCCTTGAATTGCAGAAGAGAACACGCACGTCCGAATTCGCGCGAACATGGATTATAGGGAAATAGAAAGATTTGTTTTTTAGAAGGAATGAATGAGGAAAGAAGGATCTCATTAAGCTGATAGTAAGGAATGAACTCGGTGCTCAATTGTCCGCCATCAACGTATACAGCTCCCATCCTTATACTTATAGTAAATCTTGCTATAGTTTACATGCATCTTATTACTGCTTATATACTTATGAGATTGATAGCCATTTGCTCATGATCCTGCTAAACTTGAAACCTTACATTTAAGTGGTCGTCCGTATGGTTATAATATTTTACACATAGTATGAGGAACAGAAGTTGACCTAAGAAATCGAGTATATACGTCTTACACCCACAAATAATGTTTCCTCATTTCCGATATTAAATATAATCTTATTCATTATTTCTTCATTGGTTAGTCTATATTTATTATTATTCATTAAATTTAATTAAAATCATTTTGGAAATAATGAATGATTAATTGTATTATTACTATAATGCTATATTAATATTATTTACTTGAGGAGTAGTATTCTCTGTCATTATTTATTTAGTGTTTGGTATTATTCATTATTATTATTATTATTATTATTATCTTCTTATTATTATTATTATTATTATTACTATTTATTATTATTAAGAAGACTTAAGGTATGCAAAAATTTTGATCATACGCTAAAATAATTTTTGGGCAGGTTTTTAACCGCCGTGACCTGTCTAATAGCCTTATATATATATACTAAAAATATGATTATAATAGTATATTTATTACATAGGATAAATAGACTGATATTATATATATTATATATATATACTAATATAGTATATATATATATATATAGTAATTGTTATATCTTTATATTATATTATATATAATATATATATAGTATATAGTATTATAGAAGAGAGAGAGAGAGAGAGAGAGAAGAGAGAAAGAAATTAAAAAAAAAATTTTTTCAATTAATCGTCATCGTCATCGTCATCGTCATCGTCTTCGTCATCGTCATCGTCATCGGTGAAATTTGCTCTAATCGTCATCGTCATCGTCATCGGCAAAAATTTCATAATCGTCCCATCACTAATATATATATATATATATATAAGCTACTTACGAGACACTATCTAGGCATGGCACCAAAAGATTCTCAACAACTGCCAATTCTCTACATTTATTATTAATAGTTTCTTCAAGGATGTGATCAGCAGGGCCAAATAGAGTGCCCAGTCCGGCACTTCTTTTACTCCTGAAATCAGCTAGTTGTTCATTTAAATCCTCCCTTGACCTCTGCCTGGCTTTCCAAAATACCTGTGTAAGATATTTAGAAAGAAAAAAAAGGGTTAAGTTGAATACTACTGAAAGTCTTAGTTCACTGAAGCTATATGAAAAATAATAACCAGTATTACATGCAAGAATTTGGAATTATATATATATATATATAAATATATATATTATATATATATATATATATTATGAATATGTTAATATATATATAGTATGATTTATATTATATATATATATATATATATAAATATAGTACTATATATAGTAGTATATATATTATATATATATATTAATATATGATATATTTATATATATATATATATATATACTATATATGCTTTATTCTGAATATATATTAAAAAAAAATAAATATTATTATATATATTATATATATATATATATATATATATATATATATATATATACCCTTCTTAAAATTTCTTCCTTATCTAAACTATATTGCAAAGTTTCATCTATTTCGTAAAGAACACTTTCATCAACATTTTGTAACTTCATAGGCTGAAAGAAAAAAAAAAAGAATGACAGGGTTAAAGAATTTTAAAATATTTCAACCCTTAAAAAAACATTAAGCCTAATAAAAATTATAAATATTGAAAACATAAAAAATAGAAATTTATTTTAATTAATAATTAAATTCAGAACTTTATGAGCACTTTAGGAAAAAATATAATTAACAAGGATTTAAGGTTCTATTCTGAAAATCTAATATATTGCAACTTTCAAGAAAACATTAATTTGACATCCGAGGGACATGACACGAGGAACAAGTTGTACCATATACTTTAAGCTTCCATCAATATTAATGAGTCACTTCATTATAGAATCTTAACTTGCGATTTCTTGCTAGTTTTCCTTAGCACCTTTACACATGTTTCACTAAGATGTAATAATAATATCAAGATGATAGAAACATATAAAAAAAAAAAAAGCTCTGTTAATTAATAATAAAAGACAGAACATTCGAAGGCATTTTTTTTTTTTGGAACAAATATAATTATCAAACACAGTACCATTGCACACAAAACACTTTAGTTAGGCAACTTTCAAGAAAACATTAATTTGACATCCGAGGGACATGACACGAGGAACAAGTTGTACCATATACTTTAAGCTTCCATCAATATTAATGAGTCACTTCATTATAGAATCTTAACTTGCGATTTCTTGCTAGTTTTCCTTAGCACCTTTACACATGTTTCACTAAGATGTAATAATAATATCAAAATGATAGAAACATATAAAAAAAAAAAAGCTCTGTTAATTAATAATAAAAGACAGACCATTCGAAGGCATTTTTTTGGGGGGAACAAATATAATTATCAAAAATAGTACCATTGTACACAAAACACTTTAGTTAGGCAAATTATTAAAATTCATTAAATGATTCAGTTTATTATTTGTTCAATAATTCGGTATTATTTTACTAAACTTTTCGTACTAATTAAAGACCATTAAAGACCATTTGTTCAATAATTCGTTATTACTTACTCAACTTTTCTTACTAATTAAAAACCATTTTTCCTAGCCTAATCTGTAGATTATATAGTGATTTTTTCAAACCGCATACTACAGTAATTTCAACAACAATGCAATAATGTTGTTGTTGAATGGGTGTCCAGAAATCACCACAGCACTCAAATTAGCGATCATGATAGCCTGGAATCCAACTCTATGGGTGAATAATGCTATCTTGTCTTAAAAATCCAAGTCTGTCTTCTAAGGTCAATTTCTCCAGATAATACCAAATCGTGGTAGTACCTTTCGTTTCCTCACAAAGATCGTCAAGAAGAAAAGGAATGGAGGGAGAAAACATTTGTTAGATTCTACTTTCAAAAAGTTGAAAATTGGTAAAAATATTGCCTTTATGCTGAAACAATTGGAATCCAAACACTTCTCAAAAATTGCATATCAATAAGAATGGTTTCCATTTTCCAAAATAGTTCACTTTCAGAGGATTGCAGTCAATGGTGCTATCAATAATTGTTTAATGGTGTTTCACTTTTTAATGTATCGTTCAGTAAATAATCTGACGTAACATAAACCAGCTTAAAATTTAAATGACAAATATAAGTAAAAATATATAATTACAAATCATTCGAAGTAGTGCACTGAATATATTATCAATCTCAAATCTCATGAACTTTCTCTCCCAGGATTGATTCCTTTCTCTGTACCTTCAAACTTTAAGAATCCCAGCTTATTTTGACAATTAATCTAGCAAAGTTTCAAAATAAATATATAAATATACAGATCTTCTTAGCTAAACATGTTTGATATATTACAAAGGAAAATAATTACAAATTTATTGTTGCCAATACTATCTCCACTCACTCAAATGCAGCAAAGCATTTTATTATCGTCATTTACCCAAAACATCCAAAAAGTGGGCTAATTTTATTTAACTCTTGCATATATCAACATAAATATTTACTAGTATGTTAGTACAATAAAAAAAAAAAGAATTTTAATACTTGGAAGGAAACTCCAAATGCTGACACAAGGGAAATTTGTACATACATTTAATGACTTAAAAACCCAACTTTATACTACGATCATGAGAAATAACTAATGAAGATATTTTGAATTCATTTAAAAAATTTAATAATAATAATAATAATAATAATAATAATAATAATAATAATAATAATAATAATAATAATAATAATAATAATAATAATAATAATAATAATAATAATAATAATAATAAACTTACAGCACCAGGCAGAAGAAAACTAGAGTGTAGCTCATAAGCCCATTTTTTCATTTCCTTCACACCACCTTCTTTGTACAGATCGGTAATCATGTAGAAAAACTAGAATAATAATAATAATAATAATAATAATAATAATAATAATAATAATAATGAATTAATAATCAATAAGTAATAATAACATAATAATTATAATATAAATAATTAATATATTAACTATATAATCTTAGCTCTTTAATGAAGTATAATGCATAATTAATAATAAATAGAAACAACTTGAGGGAACGGGATAGCTTTTAGGTTAATTTAAATAAACTATATTTCAAAAAAGTCACAAGATGATTAAACTTTTACTCACAAGACTAGACTGGATCACAATTTGAATATTGAATAATTTAATTAAAAAGACTGCCATGTATGCATTATATTTCATAGATATTAATTTAGTTAGTGACTGAAAAGGTCCGTGATCTTCAACCTGAAATAAAAATGAACCAAAATAAAGTGTAAATATGTAAATACAGATATAAAAATATTTCAGAATAAACATTCAAAAAATAAAACAAAACAAATAAGTAATCAGATGAATAATAACTTTCCTATTAACAACAATTTTTTTTTTATCCAATATTTTATCTCGTCAAAAAATGGAAATGATCATAACATTTTAAGAGGGTTTTAAACTTTCAGTTTAAAGGGTATTTAAATATACAAAACTAATACAACTTGAAGGTAAATTTTTAAGCTTACAGAAACATCTCCATCTTCATCTTCCATTGTAAGGATACCACTTGCCCAGGAATCTCTTGTAATAGGAGACACCTAAAACAAACAAAAAAAATGATTGTGAATATTATTATTTGTCAACAAAATATACCTTTTTTTTATGAATCATTAATAATATTAGCTATCAAAAAAAAATTCTTTAACCCTATTATCACTCTTAGTCACCTTAAAATAGTAGTAAAAAAAATTTTTTGATTATAAAATAAAAACTAAAAATATGAGAAATCTGCAAATATAAAAAATTTTATACTCTCTTAATATATTCTCCTAATCATTAAATTAAAAAAAATCAAGGAATAAAAAATAAAATAAAAATATATTCATTTATGATTGTTTCTAGAACACACTCCTCACCGCAGAGAATAAAACCAGTTAAAAGATTTAAAAAAAAATGAAGGAAAAGTTCTGTCTACACAACTAATATTAGTAGAGATAAATATTTTGAGTATATCAAAAAAATATAGGAATTATATAGCACAACTTTAGCTTTAAAATGGGATCTTGTTTTAAATACATTTTAAGAGGGTAATTTAAGGAATTAGATAAGAGCCCCAAAATAATTAAATAATTAATAATATAATAATAATAATAATAAATTTATAATAATAATAATATAATAATCATATAATTAGATTAATTATATTAAATTTAGAGATGAAATGACATTGTATTTAATAACTCAATAATAGAACTTTTTATAAATAATAAAAAGTGACTCGGGGTAGTGGAATGTAGGGTGTAAAAATATGTTAAATATTTATAATATCTAAGTTTTATTATATGATATAAGATATAATATAATTAGATAATTCATATATTTAGCGTTAATTGTCCTTGGGATTGAGTAGTATATCTTATTTTATTTAATGATGTTAGCGGTTACTATTATATTATGGCAAATTATCTTTATATCTTTTTTATAAGTCCAAATACATATTAGTATTATAATATATATGTGGGCTCTTAGAAATATTTAACATTTATAATTTGATTTTTAATATTTTATCATGTGATAATATAATTAATAACCGGAATTTATTATATATATATATTTTATTTTTTAAAGCCTAAATAGTTTTATGATTTATATATATATGTTTATTTTTTTATATTCAACAACCTTGATTTTAAACAAACAAATGGCAGATAATATACATTTATAATTATTCTTGATATATATTGCATATAGGCAAATACGATAGATTTCTCTTATTGACGTTGTTTTTGCTATATTATATATATAATTATATATATATATAGTAGTGTATATTGTATATATATATATTATATATATATTTATAACTTATATTCTTTCTTTCTCTTTCTTTTGCACCTTCTTCTTTATGCCCCTCATTGAGGAGAGTAAAAGATGCTGTACAGCATCGGAAAAAGAACAAGCAGGTAGGGAGCTACGATGACAAAACGTACGCTCGAAAAGAAAGCCCAGCCTTACCGCCCCCCTCTGTACCATTAATTAGTGAGGCTCGTCACAGACAGAAAATTCCCACCCTAGAAAGCATGCATAGGGACCGCGACGCGACCCTCACTATGGTGAATCTCGCTAGATCTGTAAGCGTTTCAGTTCCCCTGACCCTAGGTGTGCGGCCACACAACCTATGCTCTCCCCATTACAAAACCCCGCCATTCTTTCTTATTATGCAATGTCCCCTTTATTCTGCCTCTGCCAACTCACATTTCTCTCCTTTCAGACATTTGTTCACCGCGACTTTCAATCCCACTCTCCTTGGTCTCTTCAGCACACAGGTGGGCTTAGGTTCCCGACACACTCACACCTACATTCCTCTTTAAGCCAAGATCCGCTTTCATTGACTTCCTATTGTCCCCACAATAATGACCAAACCATGTACCTTCAAACATTACTTTTCTTTATTGCATTGTTATCTTTTGCATCTTACCCGTGTGATGCTTGCACAACCCACACAACTCTCTATATACGTTCAATTCTCTCTACTCTTATTAATTGCTTTTCACACCTGAGCATGCCCTAAGATTGTCATTCTGAACACCATTATGTAACATATTAGATCAATAGTGTGCCTATTTTCCAGATAGCCCATAGGTCTTCGAATTCATCATTTGCTCAAGTGAAACAGAGGTATATAACATATCCTCTGCATTGTACAGAACTCTCTTAGTTCTGCCTACTGCGAAAGACTTTTATGTCCCTTTTTTTACATTACAGCAACGGGAATATTTAATTGCACCAGCCACCTTACCGCCATTTTTTTCATTTAGCTTATTCGCATATACTACCACTCTAGCTCAATACAGTTCCGCTTCATCAGATACGCTTAACAACTATACTCTCTCTTAAATATTTAAACTCAAGTGACTCGCCATTGCTCCTAGTATCTGGGCTACATTCGAGCGTTCTAACATAACCTATCACGCTGAATGACTGGATCCTCACTCGACAACCATTAACCTTATACTTCTACTTATACTACGGTGTTTTAACTTTCAAACCGCCCTCCTCTTTCACTCCACCTCTCGTCCAAATCTCTGCTCCCACCAATCCTCTCAAACTCTCTATCGGATCATTAACTCATTGTCTTAAATATCCGCATAACAATAGGTAGGAGCACCTCCACTCCTCTCCATTCTCCATCATTCTAACAACCATTTTACCTGCCATCCCCACCTCCAATTTCTTTCATAAACCCCATCCGTATACACATTGAATAACCAAGGAGACATTAACACAACCCTGTCTCACTCCGCTATTAATCCATTAAACCAATCACCATTGATAACCCTTTATATATTCTTCACACGCTTTTCATATCGTCATTACATACTTTATTGATTCCATTCAGAAGCCTCCAGCCAACACTATATTACACTATTACCTTGCCAGTAAAGTCTTCCCTATTAACTCTATCATAACGCCTGTTGTTAAATCATAAAACCTGCAAAAATAATTATATCTTTTCTCCTCATTTTTTCCATTATATAATTGTTGCAATGTAAACATTTGATTCACAACATCCTCTACCACTTCTTCTAAATGCACCTTGTTTCGTCATCATTGCAATTATATAATTAAGTAACGAAGCATTCATTTGTCAATGATCCAGAGAGAGATTGTAACCAATGCACCATATACACTAATTACTGATTTTTTAATTCGAAAATGGATTCCCTATAAAACAAAGCATATTTCCTTATATCAAAGGTTTCCTATTACTGAAACTTCACCTTCAAAAATCAGCTGATTAGTTTAATGTAGCGCCTGAATTACAATCGAAAATTTTGACAAAACGATCCTAATTTTTCAATAACTGAGAATACATATGTACTTATAACCATCGCGTCTCATAGTTTACGAAAAGAATTAGAATGAAACGTTGGCCTCGTTGATAGAACCTTAAGACTAGTTGAGACCTCTTCACATTTCTTAGCTTTCTTTCTCTGATTTCAGTATTAAGGGCGTCCTTTCAAAGACTGTTTCTGTTTTTTTTTTTTTTCTTTTTTTTATCCCAGAGAGTTTTAATTAAAGACTGTTTTGGAAATCATCCAAAATCACCAAAGCAAAATTGTTTTGTTCTACCTTCAATAACTTATATTATTACTTATATTATTACCTATGCAATTACATACCAATTTAATTCTTTCGCCACCGTAATTATACTGTTCATTTTAGATGTAGGCATATATGAAATATTTCTAATATTGCAGCATTTGAACAATTGCATTACTTTTATACATTGTTACTAATTATTATTAGAATATTTAATTTGAGTTTCCAGAAATTCAACAACTAGGATACGAATAATATAGAATAAACAGTCGCCTCTTCTCTTCTCTTCTCTTCTTCTTCTCTTCTCTTCTCTCTCTTTTCTCTTCTCTTCCGTTGTCACCCGTTTCGTTTTGTTGGCATTCCTTTGATTTTCTCTCCTTCTCCCTCTCCTCTTCCTCTCTCTCCTCTCTCTTTCTCTCTTCTGCTGTTACTTTCCTCTCTTCACCTTCTCTTCTCTTCTTTCTCTTCTCTTCTCTTCTCTTCTTCTTCTCCTACTTTTTCTTGTCATGTTCTTCTTTCTCTCTTCTCCTCTCCTCTTTTCTTTCTCAATAAGTCTCGTCTCCTCTTCTCTTCTCTTTCTTCTCTTCTCTTCTCTTCTCTTCTCTTCTCTTCTCTTCTCTTCTCTTCTCTTCTCTTCTCTTCTCTTCTCTTCTCTTCTCTTCTCTTCTCTTCTCTTCTCTTCTCTTCTCTTCTCTTCCCCTTGGGAAAAATTCCTAAAAATTTATTAAGCTAAATATACAAATGTAACAATTGAACGGTAAAGAACATGTATTTTTAAAGCGACAAAATCAGTATGGTCGAAATTTACCTTTATATAAATGGAATTTTTCTGCTTCTGGTTATAAGAATTATAATTTTTACCGTCCATATGCATTATATTATATTATTATATATATATATATATACTATAATATATATAGAAATATATCTGTGAACCTTGATTTGTATATTATATATATATATATATAATATTAATAATATAATATATATATCATAGATATATTATATATTATATAATATAATATATATTATATATTATATAACTATATATATATAAGATATTATATATATTATATATCTAAAACAAGATGTTTCTATTTTTGTATATATATAATATACTATATATATATATATTACTATATATATATATATATATATAAAAAAAAATAACAGATTCTATATATAATATACTTATATATATATATATATATATTATATAGTATATATATATATATATATATATATATATATATATATATATAATATTATAATATAATATATATATATATATTAATATATATATATATAATATATATAATATATATATATAATTTATATATGTTGTTAATCTCGTATATTATTTTCTGTTAAATATTTCCATAATTTAATTTATTCCCAATCAAAATTTTTAAAGATTTTAGTATTCTTTTTTTTTTTTTAGTATACTAAAAAACCATTGACTAATTTAGTTCCTTACCCGATATTCTGGCAAACTTTTTATATGATTAAATTATTATATTTCAAGTAATTATAATTTTTGATTCACTAATCATTTTTATATAAGATAGTTTATATAAGATTTTTTGTTAGTGTAGCAAGTAAGTTGCACGTGATGGCGCGTGTAACGATGTGCTTATTGTTTCAGGTAAAAATAAGTAATACTCGTCTCTCTCTCTCTCCTCTCTCCTCTCTCTATATATATTATATATATATATATATACTATAATTAAAATATCTTTATAACTTTATTGTTTAGAACTTGCCTCTAATAAGATGTTAGAATATTTGACCCGAATTCCTCCGTAGAGCTGCTCCAAAATAAATATATAAGTACACCATTAATATAATTAATAATATATATAGTAATAATATATATATTAATATATTATATATAATTAATTAGATACACTCACAATACATAACTCACTACTATAGTGACGAAGAAAATACCAAGATTAATACTACCCTATAGACACACACCGTGGATTAAATGATTAGGAAATACACAATTCTTCTAC
>JABUQX010075938.1:37500-42160 GCA_015478945.1 Trachelipus rathkii
AAACTCGGTATACAACCTTCTGAGGATGTATCTTAGATGACCCCGGGTGTAAAATGACTGTGGGTGCCCCAGATGGGGTACTCACCCCAAAATCTGAAATATTGACATAGACCAACGAAACTTGATATACAGCCTTTTTAGGTTGTATCTTAGATGTATACGGGGTAAAATGACCGATTTGACCAAATTCGGGGACCGGCCCCCAAAATCTGAAATATTGACCTAGAACGATGAAACTCGGTATACACCTACCATATAAGGTACTCACATCATATATGGGTTAAATAGCCGTACACAGCCTAAAGGGGGGTCTCCGGGACCCCAAACTTAAATAAATAAAATTTCTTATTCTTTTTATGTTTATAACTTTCAAATTTACGTTTTTACATACCCTAAAGCAGTAAATCAGTAAATCAAACCCCACCCACCCTCCTGACCAGTTGTGATCTATTGATCTATTGATCTATTGAT
Organism: Trachelipus rathkii; assembly: GCA_015478945.1. Lineage (NCBI taxonomy): Eukaryota > Metazoa > Arthropoda > Malacostraca > Isopoda > Trachelipodidae > Trachelipus > Trachelipus rathkii. Next base: position 37,972 of record JABUQX010075938.1, read on the forward strand.
CTATTGATCTATTGATTAAGGTCAAATTTTTACTAAAATTGTCATGTTTTACATACCCTAAATCAGTAAATCAGTAAATCAAACCACCATCCACCTTCCTGACCAGTTGTGATCTATTGATCTATTGATCTATTGATCTATTGATCTATTGATTAAGGTCAAATTTTTACTAAAATTGTCATGTTTTACATACCCTAAATCAGTAAATCAGTAAATCAAGCCAACCAACCTACCCTCCTGTCCAATCATGATCTATTGATCTATTGATCTATTGATCTATTGATCTATTGATCTATTGATTTAAGTCAAATTTTTACTAAAATTGTAACGTTTTACATACCCTAAAGCAGTAAATCACTAAATCAAACCACTATCCAACCTCCCTCCTGACCATCTGTGATCTATTGATCTATTGATCTATTGATCTATTGATCTATTGATTAAGGTCAAATTTTTACTAAAATTGTCATGTTTTACATACCCTAAATCAGTAAATCAGTAAATCAAGCCACAGCCCTTCCCCTGACTAATCATGATCCATTGATCGTGATCTATTGATCTATTGATCTATTGATTTAAGTCAAATTTTTACTAAAATTGTAACGTTTTACATACCCTAAAGCAGTAAATCACTAAATCAAACCACTATCCAACCACCCTCCTGACCATCTGTGATCTATTGATCTATTGATCTATTGATTCAAGTCACATTTCGAGTGTCATTTTGGATAAACATAACATAAAATCAAGTTCTTTATACAAAGATCAAACAATATATGCTGACGTAACAAAGTTTTCACATCAATAAAGCTAACATGGCGTAACATGAACTATGAAAATAATGTACAAAGACAAACCTATCACACCTTAAACACGAATAAACTGTTAACATTAACAAAGTTCCACACTTAACATCAGTAAAGTAACTAACATAACAACCAAAAACGTAACTTATTCACACTTTTGTCAAACATATCTCTAACATAACGATGTTAATTTACACTAACATGGTAATAATTAACTAAAATTTATCACAACAGTGGTTAATTATCATACTGATCAACGAATATACTCTAACATAATAAGGTTTCCACATCAATAAAGCTAACATGATGTAACATGAACTAAGAAAATAATGTACAAAGACAAACCTATCACACCTTAAACACGAATAAACTGTTAACATTAACAAAATTCCACACTTAACACCAGTAAAGTAACTAACATGGTATGCAAAACGTAACCTAATCTTACTTTTTTCAAGCATATCTCTAACATAACGATGTTAATTTACACTAACACACTAATATTTAGCAAAAATGTATCATAACCTTGTCCGATTATCATACTGATCAACAAATATATGCTAACATAACAATGTTTTCACATTAATAAAGCTAACATAGCATCATATGAACTAGGAAAATAATGTACAACGACAAACCTAACACAACTTACACACAAATAAACTGTTAACATTAACAAAGTTCCAGACTTAACAGCGGTAAAGTAACTAACTTTACATACAAAACGTAACCTATTTATACCTTTTTCAAACATATCTCTAACATATTAACGTTAATCTTACATTGACACAGTAACATTTATCAAAAAATGTGTCATAACCATACCCAACCCTCATAATACCTAACGAGTAAAGACGAATAAAGTAAAGTTTTTAGGCTTATCTCTTTTTAGACTCCGCCTCCTTTCAGAAAATACCAACTCTAAACATGAAAAATGATTTTATGCTTTAACCATCTGCATAAAGTGATGCAATACTTATTATATTTGACCCTCTGGCGGGATATACTAGCAATGTAGCAGTCGCCATTCGGTTTACGATTTAATATAAATGACACTTCGTTGGGAATAACGAAACTCCTCGTGAAGATATCAACAACAAGCGTAGAGATGCGGGGAGATGTCATCGTATCAACACTGAGAAAAACTATCCTACTGAAGAAAATAGTATATAAACATCCCTTAAATGTAATGAGATTCTTTCTTTCAACCAATCAGAAGAAAGTAAACAAGAATACGACGTACGAATGAACCATATCAGTTCAAAAGGGTATATATTCTCATTCGACAACAACAACAACAACAATAACATAGTACAAAGATAAGTTCTTTAGATACTAACCAACGAATATATGCTAACGTAACATTGTTTTCACATTAATAAAGCTAACATAGCATTACCAGAACTAAGAAAATAATGCACAACGACAAATCTAACATTAACAAAGTTCCACACTTAACACCTGTAAAGTAACTGATATTGCATACAAAACGTAACCTATTCATACTTTTACCAAACATATCTCTAACATATTAACGTTAATTTTACATTGACACAGTAATATTTAACAAGAATTTATCATAACCTTGTTTAATTATCATACAGACCAACGAATAACTGTAAACATAACAAAGTTTCCACATTAATAAAGCTAACATAACATAACCCGAACTAAGAATATGATGTACAACGACAAACCTAACACCCCTTACGTGCGAATAAACCACTAACATTAACAAACTTCTGCACATAACAGCAATAAAGTACCTAACACATCGTGCAAACGTAACCTATTCACACTTTTTCAAACATATCTCTAACATATCAATGCTAATTTTACATTAACATCGTAATATTTAACAAAAGTTTAGCATAAACCTGTCTAATCATCATACTGACAAAAAATATAATGCTAACGTAACAAATTTTTTACATCAACTTCGTAATATTTAACAAAAATTCATCATAACCTTGTCTAAATATCATAATCCCCAACGAATAATTGCAAACATAACAAAGTTTTAACCAAACATAACAAAAAATAACAAAATTTTATCCTAACATAACATAAAAATAAGTTCTTTGAGTAAAATATCACAGTAAAACGTAATAATTTACTGATTTTAAAGCAGTAAATCAGTAAATCAGTAAATCAAACCCCTCCATCCGTGCAGTCCCCTACCCGTCCCACCCACTTGTGATCTATTGAGCTATTGATTCAAGTCATATTTCAAGTATCATTTTGGACAAACATAACATAAAAATAAGTTCTTTATATACTAACCTACGAATATATGCTTACGCAACAAAGTTTTAGCATCAATAAAGCTAACAAATCATAACCGCGACTAGGAATATAATGTACAAATGCAAACCTAACATACCTCGCGTATGAATAATCAGCTAACATCCTGAAAAATTCCCTACTGATCAAGGTAAAGTAGCTAACAGGTCATACAATACTCGATATGTTCCCACTTTTCGAGCATATTAGCAACAGGTAAAGCCGTATTATCTAACAAAATCCCTTAACAAAGTGACCACTCTAGATACCAATATCTTGAACTATGAATTGACACTATCTTCATGAATGTCACTCGTTTCAAGTATAACATCATTTGACCTATGAATAAACGTAGACATTAGCAAAAGTCTAGGGCAAACTAACTTATTCAACAAAAACTTAACCTAGGCTCACGTTTCTAACACATCATCGTCAGTTAACACAGTAATATCTTACAAAAACTCATCATTTCTCTAACAAATCAGTGTTATTTCCACATTGTCATAGTAATATTTAACATAACGTATCTAACTTACGAATAAACAGTTTTCATTAACCAAGAGTATCTAAAGCAACACATTACCTTCCGAGAGAAGCGGGCTTTAGGCCTCAGCCCGAAGGGCTGAGGCCTTACCCCTCCTTCGGAGGTAAAACGCTTACCCCTTCCGGGGTGATCCCCTCACCCAGGATCACTTTGCAAGGGGCGCATCCCCCTGGGTTTTCTCGGAAGGTAATGGTGGCTAAATTGCTCTTGATTATGGCGTAAGTTAGGCTACGCGATAAATAACCTTGTGACAATATTGAAAGATGATACTGACGATGTGTTAAACGTGTCTTTAAATTGGATTTGTTGAATATGTTGGTTTATGACTTTGCTATTATCTTTGCATTTGCAGGTCAAGCGTGATACTCAGCAGTACTGATGGCGGCTAGTGTCCCATTCCGCAGTTCCAGGCTCGGTAACGATAGTTCTGTCTTTTTGTTAAGGGGCACGTTGATATACGGCGACGCTGTCGAAAGACGCATCGGTAACGCGACGACTGCACGCTGATCAGTCGCCGGATGACCCAGCTGATTATTCGCGGAAAGTATGTTTCGTT
>JABUQX010075939.1:0-15000 GCA_015478945.1 Trachelipus rathkii
TTATGTTTTTAATACACTTATTTTTATTTTATTATAATTAGTATAAGAATATAAGTATTAATGAGTTATCTGTTAAATTTATTTAAAACATTATTTATATTTTTTTTTAATAAAATTGGTAATATATAATTATCATTTATATAATAATTTTATTATTAAAAACCATGTAACTTTATACTTTAGCTTTCAATCACTATGCCATTGGTGTAAACCTTTACTGAAAAAAGTATATATAATAATTATAAAATAATCGTACTAAGTTTAATGGTCCAATGTTTACTCTTTCAATAATATAAACGAAAAGTGGTCAGGCATACAGTATTGTAGCTGGACCTACAGGATGTGGTAAATATATTTCTACAGCATTCTTCACACTATTATTTACTATAAATATTCAATAAATATAATTTTATAAGGTTATATTGATAGATAGATTTTTATTGAAGCTAAACCCCTGTATATAAATAAAATAATTAATGTAATTGTTTGCTAATATTATATACTAATAATAATATATAGTTTATTATATCATTGAATATAAAATTTTAAAAATTAATAGAATATAGAGGAGGAGACTATAATAAGATATGATGTTTACAATTTTCACATAGGATAGTGCATATTAAAGAAATATATGAAATCGCTTGGATCAAATATTATTCACATGGAACATCAAAATATAATTGTATTTTGTATATTATTTAAAACCACATTATATATATGTTTTGATATTTTTAGGTAAATGCCCTGCTTCTACAAGCGAAACAAAGATGGCTCGAGTATTATATAGGTGATAATAATACGTCCACACATCACCAAGATAAATTACTACCGATTTTCGGGTGATATGTATTTCTCCGGCATACAGGAACATGACAGAGGAGAATATTTTCGGGTTTTCCCGAGGCGGATAAACAGTAGGACTAGAATACGATTCCAAGACGTTCCAATTAGGACAATCGTCGATCAATCTATCCTAGGGACAAAAAAAAGAAAAAATACCTGGTCAACAAAAAATGGTGAAATTCTTGGGAGGGGCTTGTAGCAGATATATAGTGAATTCAGGATGTGCTAGAGATCTACAGTTATAATTTAGACTGCATTTGCTCTTCTGGCGAGGAAGGACATGAGACAACTATGAGCCGTTCAATCATACACACTCGATTGTCAATTGAAGGACTATCCCTCAATATTTTTTTGCATATTCCCTATGAATGTTTTGCACAAACTTCATGCCTATAGCAAAAAAGCAGCATACACAGTTGGGCTGTAGTATGTATCAATAGTTATATCTACGACATATCATACAGTGAGACGAGGCAATGTTTACTTCCTCGAGTCCGAATGTTGTGTATGTGAAATGTTGCATGGTGTGATGAAATTGAGTGTACTCTCAACCATTATGGGCATGCCAACAAACACGCGAGCTAGGAGTAGTGATTGCTCTACCGTCCAACATTCTTCCCTATGAATAGAAGCTGTATACATACCTGATAATGAGTGCTCTAGTTGCAAAGTATTTTACCTCTTAATAAAAAAAATTAAAAGCTGAAACCTTCTGAAAAACCGTAAACTAATAGTGTGAGGATGAGAAATTTCATCCAGTGGTGTATGTGAAGTCTGGTTTAAAAAAATCTTATAAAAAAACAAGAGAAAAATCTTTACAACAAACCTCAAGAAGGTAAAGCTACGGCGTTATAGAAACATTTCATTAAAAAAACTCTCCCTCCAACATAAAAATCTTCTGAAAAAAATAAAAAAGAAGTTACTACAGAAGGGAGGAGGCGTATTCTACCATTACTCTCCTCCGTTATAGCTCCACTGATTACTAAGTGGATGGTCCCCATAATGAAGAAGAAGGTTGCTGTAACTTCCATATATGAGTATGAGAAATGTGAGTAATTAATAATACAGAGTTGTACGGGAAAATTCAGTTTTCAGATTCATCATTCACAACCTCAATATGGCCAGTTATTGCCCACTAATCACGAACCTTCGGCGAAAATCCACAATCAATAGCACAGTTTTCAATACATTCACTATCCCCCTATAGCAGCATCATTACAAGGCCCCAATGCATTGACAATTACAACCTCTTTCACATCAGCAGCAACAGTTGAACCAACAGAAATCCTTATATTTTGAACGATTCATTAGCTTTTCAGCAGTCTCTACCTCAATAGCTTATATGATCCTAAAGTTGAACAGATTTTACACCAAATATGAAGAAAAAAAGTGTAAACAGAATATCATCCTAATATCATTCAAGAATTACAGGTCGCACGGTTTCCGAACTCATAGTGTTCACCATAGAGAAACCCGAAGCTGGGTATGTCTATACGATCTTTGCACATTATGTAGGTAGGACTCATTTGGCCGAAAGTTGGTCCTGAACGTTGGGCTTCGAGGTTGCATGCAAAATGACTACTGGAGGAATTAGCCACAGAGTAAAAAATTTGATATGTAAACAGAGGAAAGCAAAGCTGGCGGAGGCTGCTTCCAAGATCAGATGGTAACGATCTAGAGAGTAGTGCCAATGGTCACGCATAAGCATCCATTTCCCCAGGCTCATTCGTTAATACTCGGGCTTAACGCTAGGGCCCCTGATATCAATACGTAGATATTCTGAATGAAGTAAAATGAAAAGGTGAAGACTTGGGTATAAGTGAGAGACACCTAAAATGTATAAAGAGACTAAGAATTTTAAAAAAAGATGATTTGTTCTCACTACGAAGGAGAAATTTGAACCTTACATTGTATTAGTTTAGTCCGCTGGTCGTAGAGATTACTCGGTTAAAGGGATGAGAAGAGAGGAGAGTGCTATTAATTATAATGAGTCAAAATATTTAAGAAACAAGTACCCTATAGAGTTAGAAGATCTATCTAAGTCAGAGTGATAGCGCCATGGGAGAAGGGATAACGTTTATTTTGGCATGAAATCCGAACGTCAAAATGAGGTTTAAAAAGGACTATTCATAGATTCATATTTGCTGGCACACATGTTCGCATAAGGCTGGATTTTCCTACCTCAACGTGAGAGCCTCGCTTTGGAAGAAAGTGTTCCTGTGACTATATTGGAGGTGACGCAGAATGATATCAAAACAGGACGGGGAGCTGCTGCGAGAAAACGTGATAAACAGTGGGAACATTTTCCCCCAGACAAGTATAGTGATATGGAGTCATTCAGAGGAGTACGGGCAAAACTTGGACCGAGGCTGAATCTAAGGAAGACATGCAGGAGTCATACGTAAAGCCATAACTATTGATTACAATGAGAGAAACATCACTTGTTTTAACTCCACTACACATAAACTTGGTTTTGATGAAACAATTTGTGGAGGCCCTGGCCCTGGACCATGATGGTGAATGCTCTGCTATAGTTGCTGCACGGTTATTCCGTGGTCTGAATGCACACAAAAACAACATTGGAGTTCAATGGTTACATATGCAGCACTTTTGCTTTACGGCTCACACAATACGCAGACTAAATAATCTTCTAGAGATGAATCGTGTCTACGTTTTGCTAAACAATGAGGAAGGAATGTTCGAAACAGAAGACAAAAGAGCGAGGGGGAAACACGCTTTATTATTCATGATGATAGCAGCAACGATAGTTACTCTGGGAGGTTAAGGAGAATACGTCAATCGTATGGACCACTTTAAATCTATTGACTCAACGATAATCTGTGCTAAGATCAGTTTAGCAATTGCTCAAATGGAGTAGTTTATTGATATATAAAGAATAATGTTTTATTAAGTCATTACTAATCTATATCTCCTCCTCATGCATTATATTTCCCGGCATAACTCTCTTATAGACGATGTTAAATATAGTTCGATGAGGGCAGCATTTATTATTAATTTATATATATACGTGGAACACTGAGCTCATTTCAAAAAATTTCTAAAGTTTATATTGGAGAAACAAATGACCAATAGGGTAGCCCCCTACCTAAGTTTTATTATTATTTTATTATCATTCATATTATTATTATGGAAAATTTATAATAAAAATCAATATGGATTGCATCATATTGTTTAGGAATATATAGCTTTGGAATGTGAGGAATATACCGGACGCTATGCAACAGAATATTCGAGTCTACTCACGAAGGAAAGTTATACTACATAATTCAAGTGATAGGTTAAATGTTTATAACATTACTAAATCACTCATTTATCTTCTATTTACATTCATTATTCCGGAAATTCCGTTGTTCTGTTTGTAATTTATAATATGTTTATCATAATATATCTATTAAAGACATAGTTACATAATATTAGAGATATCGTCTTATAGTCCCGTCTTATCATCAACACTATGAGTGTCTTAAGACAATTCAATGAGTAACGAGCGAAGGGAGGTAGTTATCATGATAAGTATTATATATATATCATTCTAATCTGAGGGAGCCAAATAGTTTTGGGGGATTCATTAGGGGTTTGCTTTAAAGGTATCCTAATATTGAGAAAAAAGAGTTTAAGCACGCATATCGTGGAGCGGTGAAAGAGGCATTTACTCTAATATAACATAAACTGTGGAAAAAAATTTTACACCTACATCCTTGTCCAATTCTTGTACCTTCAAATCACATAGTGCACCATCCAGGCAAAGTTAGATTTATCAGAAATAGTAATTAAATACAAGCTTCATTATTTAATATTAGAAATAGGTTTTTCAATATATACTTTTTACAATTGAAGTATACTCTAGATACTTGTTTTGTGATAGAGGTCACTATTAATTAAATTAAAGAATAAAAGTCGTACTAACAGTTAACAGATTCACTTGAAAAATTTATACAGTTAGAGAACTATTATGAGATGTAGGGTTAGCGGAGAACTATCTAACTTATATTAAATGCATTTTGGATACCGATTCAGGAATTGGAATTCAAGTATAGGGTCGAGAGTTTCAGGAGATGCTCTAGGAGTATTAAGGTATATATAATATAATTTATATAATAATTATATAAGTTTGTAATAATATACTATACAATCATTTTCGTAAACAAAGCGCAATAAGTTAATGAATAAGAAGTACCAGCGATACATATTCATACAAGAAGCGCATAGATAGGTATTAATATTTATAAATCATAAATTTCTATATATTATATATTATATATTATATATTATTTATATAATAGTTATAAATAATTAATATATATATATTGCATCTTAAGGCAGAAATAATTAATATAACTATAGTATAAATATACTATGGTATATAACTCAGTATATATATATAATAGCCTATAATAATAATATTATTATATATATATATCCATTATATATACAGTAATATATATATATATAATATATTATTTATTAAATTATTTAATATATATAATATATTAATATATATATATAAATAATATATTAAATAGATATATATTAATATATATTATATATATAAGTACCGCTTACTAACGTGTGGTTATCAGTTTATAAGATCAACATGGTAAGGGCGAAAGGAGTAGTTGATTAAGATTATTTACATATACCAATAATTTGTGTAGGGACCCATTGAAAAAAGGTTAAATAATCATACTAGAAGGGAGCCAAATATATGTTTTATATAGCGGCGGATTCATTCCTGGTAGGTGTATTCTAGCTTCTCACGCGCTTCAATACTATCTCCATAAATATATAGCGAATATAGGAATGGATATTATCAAAAAATAGCAGGATATACTCATGGTATTGGGAAAGAGTCGAGCACTATTCTATACTTATCCATTTAGGACTGAGAAACATCGCTGCAGAAACAGTACCATATATAACTCCATGTGACCACAGGAATAACCATAAATATCCCATCAGCTAAGTCCAGCACTCGATAGGCATAATAAGTGACAAGATTAGTACTATTTTACTTCACCCGTGAACAAAATGAAACTCAATAAATCTCTCTCTCTTTATAAACTATGCTTAAATAAAAATATTTTGAATACTCTTATATGTATATATAGAGGATATAATTTTCTAACTTCATTTTGTTATATAATTGACGATCATATATAGGCTAGAAAAATGTGACAGTAGAGGCTATGCAGTGCCTATATCCACAATTATTGTCAAGGATAAACTATTATAGGGAGTATCAAGTTTAACATTACACGTCTCGCGCTCCTAAAAAAATTCGTTCACCTTTGTCGAGCATCTGATAATAACCCTAAGAGTTGATAGGGGAGGATTGACGGAGGGAGAGAAGATCATGCTAGTTACTCTTTTTTATACAAAATCATTCTATATGGAAAAATATTTCCAAGTGTTTCTAGCACTCTCACACGCCTAATTGCAAGGGGAATATTGGAATTTCAAATTGTCTGAGGTTCGAAGTAGGAGTTTCCAAACATGATATGAGATTTGTACTCTTCATGGGTATAAGTATTGCGCTCGATATTGTAGCCTTTTACTTCTAATGTACGCACTATTATTAACATTCACATCGGTCAGAAATAGTGACTTTCTTTTTTCCCACTCCTATCTCATTCTCTTGTTAACTTATGAGTATGACTGAATTTTTATGTCGCCCCAATACAAGTTGAATTATTAAGAGCTCACAGTCCCAAGTACAGATAGATTGTAGGAAAGATGGCAGAACACTCGTCACGCTTGCAAGTTTTCCGCCAACTACGGTAGTATTCATCGTTCAGCAGAAGGTCTATGAAACATACACACTTTCAATATCATATGAAATGACTTATTAATCATATTTCTATAGTCTTTGATCAAAGACTCACATATTTTTACTCGATCTGCAATTCTGCTGTATTTCTTCTCGATAAATTAATCATATTCGGAGAGTTGCCATATGGAACCATATAAGAAAGATAAGTATACTAACACAAAGATTTATCACATTCGAAACTTTTAGAAGTCTTTTTTCTACTAGAGAGAATTATATAAGCCATTACGCTACAATGTTCTACAAACGAGCATCGAGAGGTCTATACAATTCCCATAGCGTGAAGTCTCTGAAATAAGCAATTAACAATAAATAATAATGAGGCATTCAGTTAAGATTAAAAATAATAGATAATAGTTGGTGAATAATATGGACTATGGAGTAAGTATTGGTCGAACTGATGAAAAATGAGTCAAATATATGTCTATTCGAGGAAACGCGTGTGATTGAAAGATCTGACAACAGACGATAGATTTGCGACTACACTTGTAAGGGCTTTACATATAATTAATTTGTTCATCTTTATAGAGGTCGGCAGGTAAGAAGCTTTTATCCCTAAAATTTGATTCTTAGATATGTATTTACTAAGATTGTTACAAGTTATAGGTTAATCTTAGTGTAAGTTATTATATAAGAGTGGCTAGAATTCAGAAGTCGGATAAAAGGGGGGTTTTTTAACCACGGAATAGGGTTCGGGCCAGAAAGCGATAGAAAACTGAAACATATTCGGTTAATTAAGTGCCGATAGTAGGGCTTCAAGGGGAATTCACTCGAAGTTTACGGATAATATATCTCCAGGCACATACTCACCTTAATTTTAATAATATATTTGAAAATAAATTATATAGTACTACGTAGATAAATAAAGTAGATAAATAATATTGGTCATAGTATATATTTATACTATTTGAATTGATAAATGGAGGGGATAAATCCTATTAGACAAGTTATTATAATACTATTATATATATAATTATATAATAAAAAGCAAGTGATAGAATTAAATAATTATCAATTATATATATACAGTATATTGTCATTATATTTTATCACATTATTTGAGTAATAATAAATTAATACTAATTTATTATAATATTATAACTCTTAAGCCTATTATACTTCATTAGCCTATTACCTTGTAAATATATATGGATTTATACATTAAATTATATATATCTTACTACTTATAGATATAATAAACTCTTCATGAGATTTTATTATAACAACTTGTGCTAATATAGCCATTCCTATATATATAAATTAATATTAATATATAAAATTTATCACATAGATTAGAGGACTTCTATCGAAGTTAAATGGAATATAAATATTAAGATGTTCATTTAGATATAAATTATAAATACCGGTATATATATTGAAAATTATATTAACCTGATATCACAATCTATTATTATCTAGGAATTGTGAGGGATGTGTAATCATATAGATAGTGTAGAATGTGTTTTAGAAACTATAATATTTAAAAAGTAGGTGAAAATAATCAAGTGTCTTTATCTTGAATAAAGGACTTACAAATGCCATATATATATACATAAAAAGTAATAGATAAAATATATATACTATATATAATCTGAGGGTCATTTTTCCTATAGAACAATTATATTATTTTGCTTTATTATGCAGGTTAAATATTTATCAACATAGATTTTGAATAGCATATTCATTGGGATTGGATCTGTTCGTGGGGAGATCAAATCGGAGCCAATCGTAAAAGGCGTTGGAAGTGATTTATAAAATTCGGGTGACTGGAACAGGTCTCATCTGACACAGGCTTTTTTTGGGGGAAACACAAGAGACTAATTTTTTAGTATATAATGGCTCTAAATAGGGTAATTAGTTCTGATAGGACGTTCTCTTTGACTTCATAGGACCCTAATGTCATGTCGTGGACCAGAACGAAGAAGGAAAGGAGCAATTTTGGTATCAACTTTATGATTGCCTAAAATGTTTACACAAAATGAAGTTTAAAACTTTAATTTTCACGTTTCAAAGTTTTCAAAAAAAGATTTCCAAAATTATAAAATAATTTCATAATATTATTTTATTATTAGGTGTAATAAAGCATACTAAAGATTTGTTTTTTATTTAGTTAACTTATTTCAGACCATTTATAATAAATCAAAAAGAAATAATTAAATATCTCTTAAAGATATACAATAAAAATTATAAGCTAAGAGTGTAACCAACCCATAACACAATCTCGTCGAACATCTATTTCCATACACTATATTTTATTTTTCACATTCTTTTGCATTTAATAGATGAATCAATATCACTATATATAATAGTAGCTAAGCTGTAAACAATATTCGTTAAGATAACGTGTATGACTGGTTTGGTAATATACTTTACATGATTATATCCTTAACTAACCTCTCCACACACCCATATGTATGATTAATAGAGAGGTTTAATACTATTCTGATGGAGAACACTAAATTAAAACTGCATGACTTAGTATCTGACCAACATTATAGTACTAAAAAAGTAATGAAAGCAGATTCGAGTTAATCAATTAGATTAATCATATCATGTACCTTATACCTAATTATACACGTAAGATTGACTCATATCATCCAGGTATGGCTTAATGTATATTAATAACAATAATGATATATATTATAATGATTACATTCAATTTAATGTAGGATAATACTTAAAAATAGCTACTATTATTATAATAAGGAAGTAGTATAATGATTATTTACTACCAAAGAGAGTAAAAAGTTTATATATACTATAACTATTATACTAATATAATGTTATATAAGTATATTTTAATATTATTACCTCTTAGATAAAGAAATGCCGTAGGCGATGTAACGCCGTGCATGATAAAAGATGTAAAAGTAAAGGGAATAATCCTTTTTTCCTTTAACATTTAGTTTATTACAGGAAATTATGATTATGTATATATATATATACAAAGTTCATTATTTAAGAAGAAGCAGATGCAGTATATAATTATACAGAGATAATGGAATATATTAATATATCTATATATAGAGTTTTGAGTAGTCAGATATATTTTTTCATTCCTTAACATACTCTCACATAAGTTGAGTATATAGTAATAGTAATATATAATATATTAATATTAAATATATATATCTATAATTATTATATATATACGAAAGTGTCTCACTAATGTAATAATGGACGAAGAAATGGAGATTCAGGAGGAAACAAATAATATGACATGAAGGGGTAATTATGGCCTATAGGTTTAGTGGATATGATAATAATTATTTATTTGACCAAGTACTTAATATATGGAGAATAGTGCATATATAAAGGCCTCTACTTACAGTGAAGAGGTTGGGGAATATATATATAGGTAAATAAAAGACTATAAGATTAAACAGGTTTGCATTAATCTTATTACAAGATATTATGTCCTTTGGCTAGGAAATAATCCATTCATGTATCAATAGCATTAAAAATAGAACGTATACGCACGATGTTTCAGATTGAGAATTGTTGGATGATTGTATAATAGACGCCAGATAAATAAGAGGTAAAAATTCAGGAAACATATATAAGGTCGAGGGATTCAAGAAGATTGTCAAATAAAGAAAAGTCTGATCCTATAATACGGAAAATACTCTTATAAATTATGAATAAAATGTATATTTTATTTGCCATTTTTATTTTAATTATTAATATTATACTATAGACTATGATTATAACTTTTATAATACACGATGTGGTGTATATAAGTAAGTATTATAGTTTTCTCAATGAAATTAGCTCATTGTAAACGAGAGGATGAGTACCTTAGTAGCTCACGACATGCAAGATGCATATTATTTCCTTATCTTAATTTACCTTATACTATGATACTCCATTAGATTGTTGTATATATATAAATAATTATATATTAAGTATATAAGTTGAATTTAGGAATTATCTCTTATCTCTATATACATAGATAACCTACTACTCTAACACAGATTTAATGCCGTTCTAGACTATATATGAGTCCATAATCATTATCAGTAATTAAATTAAATCCTCTATGACTAATCTTACAAATTTATCATACTATTATATTACTTTAAGCACTAGTCTCTACTATAATATTGTATATTTAATATATATTTCCTAAGTATTATATTATATATTAGTATTATATATTATTACTGATCTATATTTTATATATAACAAACCTATATTAATGTTATGTTTATAATATTTAGTATATAATAAACGAAATTGACATATAGATGCCTATGATGTAAAATAATAACTACAATGGAACAGCCCTTAAAATTATATATAATAATATGTAATTATATCTTGAACATAACAAATACAAAATTATCCCTATGTATTACATTATTATATTTTTACATCACTACTAAGGTTTGATTTATAGTTCTAATACATCTTAATTAACTTAGGAATTCACTATTCCACTTATAGTTAGTGCATCAGCGGTCACTATAAATTATAATATATCCTAGTGTATACTAATGTTTATAGAACATTTTGTTAAATTTAATTTTAATTATTTTACACGAATGTCTTAATATATAACACGAATTGCATTAAAAAACCTAGGGTCCTCATTCACTACATAAATCATAGTATGAGTTTTATTTATAGCTTCAAAGATGAAGCTGCACATATTGTATCGTCAATAAAGTCATAAAAATATAATAAATACACTTGTGAAACTCGCAGTAGTATTGGAGATAGTTTTATAAATGTAGTGCGGAGGGCTTCCGGTTCATCGGAAAGGGAGGAGGGAGTCATATCTACTATTCCATTACATCTGTAGATTTCGACTAAAATCACTATTATTAAATATTTACTTTAATAATCAATATAATTCTACTTAACCCCAATTATATTACTAGGATTTATTAAATAAATATTAAATAAATTAGTCAAGCGGCAGTACCTACCTTGCTTGAACATAGCGGTATTATGTATCTCATAGAACAGGTTGTTTTTTCACATAATCATGTTATTGGAAGCTATATTAACTTTCATTACCAAATGTGATGATAGACAAAGTGAAATTATCATAATAACCACATTAATTAATTATATATTTAATATACAATAGCCGTCATAATTGTGTAGTTGAAATTAAATTATTACTCAACTACTTTTTATTGGAATATACTACAATATATTATATATTAATATATATATATATATATATATCTAGCAAAAATAGTATATACCTATATATATATAATATTATCTTATAGTATATATATATATGGTATAGCTATTAAGTAAGATGATAAATAATGTACCTAAAGATTAAATTTAATTTCACTCAAGGATTATAGAGTATCAATATCCCTTAAAATCATTATCGCGTTCGGGGAAAATTTACTGAAAGAAAGAATCATGAGAGAAAAAAAGCTATTATATGTATTATGCCTATTACTCCGGGAATTATATATATATTATAATAAAATATAGTCAATATATAAAAAAGTATACACGCTTATTAATATATATACAGCTATTATATAATATTTTACCACGATATAATATTATATATATAATATATATATATATATATATAATATATATATTATATATATATATATATATATATTTACACTATCGGCCTTAAGAGGTATCTAGTTTACTATGTGTAAATTAGAGCTCTGCCATTCTAACCGTAGAATTCGTGAATTAATGTTAAAATTGATTATATATGACAATAATAATATCCAGGAGAACCTATGGTTCTACTGTATTACTTACTGGGAATTCCTGTAATGAAAAAATGAACTTTTCTGCTGTCTGCTGTATTTCATGTAATAGAATAATACTACTGATTCTGTTATCTACTATAATTCATGTAAAAAAATACTTTCCATGCTATGTAATTCAGGAAAGAATTTTAGTAATTTATAATACGACCTTATAATGTATTCTTATACTTATATTAGTCAGTGACTTATTACTATTTTATCGTCCTTGTAAACGCCTATATATCATTTATTAAATATAGATTAACATTTTTGTAGTATTATATATTATAATATAGATAGTATCATTACATATATATATATGAATTAGTATACGGTGGTAAAAGGGACCTATTAGAGACTTATAAATTTTACTATCAATCTTATTTATGTGATCGATATTCTATTAAAAACTAATTTTTAATTCGCACCAATCACTGTAGTTAGGTCTATCTCTGAGCCATACCTCACCTCATACTCATTGAAAATAAACTTAATGTTTATGTACTACGAGGGAAACGGAAGAGAGGGGAATCAAATAAATGAAGAGAAATATTTAAAAGAAAATGTGTTGTTTAATAATGAACCTCGCTTTTTAGGAGTGTTCTGCTAATTAACCATATATGAAATAAACTTACTGTTAAACGTTGGTAGATAAGGAAACCTGTTTCATATTCAATACTAATATTGACCTCCTATCGTCACATCAACCTCAATTTACTGCAATGAATACACATATTGTTGATTTACCGTTATATTTGATGACAATTTGAATTGATGGATATACTACTTAGTTTGCACTAATAATTGAATATTATATTATATTTGTACTTAACAATTTATTTAATTTGATAATTATAATCATTAATTATATTACCTATATTATATACTAAATATATATATATTATTTTTAAACATTTAATAATTATTATGTAAAGTTAATATATACTGTTGTAAAACTAGTCTTTAACATATAACTTTATATATACTGTTACAGTACCTTTTTTATTATTCCATTATATGCTGAGGGAAATTACTTCGACTTCTATATATTGCAATTTTCATTTATTAATGTTCAAAGTGATTGTAATTAATCAGACATATTTAGACAGGCAACATAAATACTTTGTTATACATTTTTGTATGCTAAATAAATTTTACTTACTTACTTTGTTAATCTAAATGTCTATTTATGTAATTTAAAATTATTGTATGTAATCATTTTAAGTCATTAAACAAAGTTCTAATACTTTATCCTACTCGATTTAATTATTATTATATATATATTATACTTAAAACTCGATTAATAATTAATATAAAGTAAGGTTATTTAATAAATAAATTTCAGATATATACTAAATTTTATTAAAATATATATAAAAAAATGCTTTTTATTATATATATAAACAGAATAATAAAACTCTGTGTGTTTTTTATTTTCTTACATTATATAATATATTAAAAAAATAAATAATAAATAAAGTATTAATAAAACAAATAAATTAAAATTAATAGAATATAAAATATATAAAACTATAATAAAGCTATTTAAATACACTAAAAAAAAAATATATTTATTATAAAAGAAAACATTAAGTTATAATTACATATTATATGAGTTAAAAAACAGTAAATATAGTACAGAAATAAGTTATACAGCAGTAAAAGCAGAATAATTATAAGCAGATATAGCAGTGAATAATATACAAAGCATTACTATAATATTAATATATTATATACCCTACTAGGTGTTAGGTACAACAATGAAAAATTTGAATTTACATTAGATTTACTGCTTTAAAGGAGTATGTTTATATTATAATGAGTTAAAGGGCTTATTAATATGAAGAGAGATTTTAAGACAGTGTAAAGTAGAGAGTTAAAGGCAGTTATGAAGCGAATAAGTTAATTAGAACCCGAATAAGCAGAGAGTTAATAATA
This sequence comes from Trachelipus rathkii, assembly GCA_015478945.1. NCBI lineage: Eukaryota > Metazoa > Arthropoda > Malacostraca > Isopoda > Trachelipodidae > Trachelipus > Trachelipus rathkii. Next base: position 14,377 of record JABUQX010075939.1, read on the forward strand.
GCAGTAAAATGTCAGAGTATAAAAATATATTTAACAATAGCATACTAATCCCCTAGGTGTTAGGTTATAATAACACCTAATATTTAATATATAATATATTAGTTCATATTTACAAATGTGATATTTTACTTAGCTTTTATAAAAGTTTTACATCATAAAAGTGTATGATTAGTTTTTTAATTAAAAATTTTATATATATTATGTATTTGTTTAGTTAAAAAATAATTGTTTTTATATTTATAATTTATTATCATAGTTATTTTGAAAAGAAATTTCAATTTTTAATTACTCATTATAATTCATTGATTACCTCGCATTATATATTTATACATATAGCTTTAAAAATGTATATAATTTTTATATATAGCTAGTCGGCGGAAAAAAAGAGTATAATATATATGTTATATATATGTATGATATTATATACTACACTGCCCGGTTCAGGCGGGATAACGTCGGGGATTAATATATTATGGCGCCTAGCGGGACGACTCGCGAACCGGAGGCGGAATTACGCGAGTAATAATTATAATTGCGTCCTGCGTGGCGCACGCGGCGGACCGTAGCGTTTTTGCGGAGGGGTAGCTTATTAGACTGCGTACTAAGACAGCGGTAGTCTCTGAA